>PGFW01024087.1:38022-63458 GCA_003123925.1 Haematobia irritans
TTTCTCGGAGAAAAGATGCATTTCGTAAATGGTAATTACAAATCCAAAATTAATTTAATAAATCTCAAAATTTGGAATAAAATTTAGTTCAATTTTCGCACGAGATAGTTCATTTTTCCCATAATGTAGTTTACGTTTTTTCTGTGATTGTTTAGTGATCAGAAACAATGGACAATGGGTAAAACAATCCGATATATTGAGACACTTTGTTAGAGTCGATGCAAAAGTTGGAATCTAGAACCAATATTTCAGCCTTTAAAAAAGTCAACAAAAATTTCAAAATCCAATTTAACTTTATTTTTTGTTCATGTATATAATGCAAAAATATTCATTATGTTCATTATTTATTGCTTACTCGAACGACACAACTCATAAAAAAAAGTTTTATATAAACGAAGTACATAAATTTCCAAAATTCAAATTATTCACCAAATAGTTCATAATTTTCTAAAATGAGTACATTTTAGGTAAAATATTTTAACTCGTTAACTCTCTTTTTGCTTGAAAATACAAAATTTTCTTAAACCACAGAAAATTCTTCTTATATTTAATAGTTTATCTTCAACTTAAATTATTAGCTTATTTGTATCAAATCTATCATGCTCAGATTTACTTTTTTAGATTTTATGGTATAAAATAATTTCAATTTACAAATTAAGATATTCTCAATTGAACTTAGAACGACGTTATGAGTAATCTGATGAAGAGCCAATAGTCCTGGGCTCGAGTCTATTTTTCTTGTACGACCGTGGGTCTTGGCAAGAACAAAATTCCAATTAACACATGTTGATGAAAAATGATAAACCCTCAACCAAGAAATGGGAAATACAAAATCTAATCCAAATTCCCGTCCCATAACACAGAAGTTAATAACTTCTTTAACTTTTTTTTTGTATTTGCATTAAATCCCGGACACCCCATCTTTGAAATGTTCGGTCAGAAGGCTAACTATTAACAAAACAATAATTTTTTGAAAATCTAATCTCTGAAAAAATTTAATCAGTAATGAAATGATTAATTTTAATAGAATGCAAAGATTTAAATCTTGGATTGTGTCCCGCAAAAAAAAAATGATTTATAATTTAAAGAGAGGCCCAACTTTTTTGGCCCGAGAAGATCCTTAAGTAAAATGGGTCAAAATCGTTGGTTTACTAAGTAAACTTTTTTTCACTTCAAGTTTATAATATCCAAAAAATGATGATTGAAACAAAGTTACCCTGTATAGTTTAAAAACTGATAACATTCCATAAAATCATTCAAGCAGTTGCTACAAATATTATGTATGTGAATCCATATGGAAATTAAACTCGCAGAAAATTCCGCTTCTTGAATTAATTCAGCAAAATTAAAATTCCTCATTAATTCTCCAATTATTTGTCACAAGCCATAATAAATTCGCAGAATGAGAATTATCGAAAAATCTAAATTGACTGTAAAGCAAATTAAATATCGCATAAAATAATATAGTTCTAACGGCTGGGGGAAATTGTGCGCTGTGTGATGCTACTACCACTAAATACACCATGGAGTGAATATGTAATTAATCATATGCATAATGTCAAAGTATACGTAACTGGTCCTATAAAACATGATAGTATACATCCAGAATGTAGCAGGTGGCGCAGGTCCGCACCAATTCTCCACGTGACATGAAGGATGTAGCGTCGACACGGAATAATAACATTCTAAGGATGATATCAACAGACTGAACACCCAATGCCAAAACGGCGAGAGCATGAACGATGTGTGTATGATGTAGTGTGTCTTATCACATGCTTAATTATACCTACATTAAATACAGCCAGAAAACATGAAAAACCTACGATACATTTGGATTAGATATTCTTCAATATATTTGTATAATGGAATCAGCGTTGCTGGTTGTTTTACCGAAAAGAATTCTCCTTACAAAAAAAACGACCAAACAACATAGCTATATACGGCCGTAAGTTCGGCTAAGGCCGAAGCTTTTGTACCCCTCCACCATGGATTGCGTAGAAACGTTCTTTATAAAGGATCTGTCACCACAAATTCAGAATAACTTGGGTCTCGGTAAGGGACTTGCCGATCGGCATGAGTATCTTAAAACTTCCTAACACCCGGCTTTTCTATATTGTAAGTTAGTCCCAGTACGCCGTAAATTATTAAACTAGAAAAAGACGTATAATAATTCAGTTGGTCAAAATTTCTCTATAAAGAATAAAATTTTGACAAAACACTTTGGCTATAGAAATAAAATTTTGACAAAATTTTCTATAAGAAATAAAATTTTGACAAAATTTTCTATAGATATATAAATTTTCTATAGAAATAAAGTTTGACAAAATTTTCTATAGAAATAAAATTTGAAAATTTTTTTTTATAGGAAATTAAATTTTGACTAAATTTTCTATTAGAAGATAAAATTTTGCTAATAGAATATAAAGTTTGAAGACAAAAACTTTCTATAGAAATAAAATTTTTGACAAAAATTTTCCAATAGAAATAAAAATTTTTGACAAATTTTCAATAGAAATAAAATTTTGACAAAATTTTCTATAGAGAATAAAAAATTTTTCTAATAGAATTAAAGTTTTTGAACAAAATTTTCTATAGAAATAAATTTTTGACAAACTTTTCTGCAGAAATAAAATTTTGACAACTTTTCTATAGAGAATAAAAAATTTTGGACCAAGAATTTTCCCATAAGAAATTTCGAAAAATGAATTTTGCTCCTTCCAAAGAGGCTCCGGAGGTCAAATTCTGGGTGACGGTCTATATCGGTGCTAATGAATAAGTATATGGTCGCCCATGTGGACCAATTTTTGCATGGTCATTAGAGACCATATACTAAGAACCATGTACCAAATTTCAGCCGTATCGGATGAAATTTGCTTCTCTTAGAGGCTCCGCAAGCCAAATCGGTTTATATGGAGCCTTTTATATAATTATATAACCGAATGTGGACCAATATTTTGCATGGTTGTTAGAGATCATATGCCTGAAATCATGTGAGCCGAAATTTCAGAGCCTTGATCGGAATAAGATTTGCTTCTTGCTTAGAGGATACCGCAAGCGAAATCGGGGAATCGGTTTATATGGGAGCTATATAATAATTATTGGACGCGATGTGGACCAATTTTTGCAGTGGTCATTAGAGACCTATATACTAAAACCATGTACCGAAATTTTCAGCCGTATCGGATGAAAATTTGCTTCTCTTAGAGGCTCCGTCAAGCCCAATCGGTTTAATATGGGAGCTTTATATAATTTATATACCGATGTGGACTAATTTTTGCATAGTTGTTTAGAGAACGCATATGCCACCAACACCACGTACCTACAAATTTTCCAGACCGGAATCGAATGAAATTATGGCTTCTGCTTAAAGGCTTCCGCAAGCGAAATCGGGGGATCGGTTTGTATGGGGGCTATATTATAATTGATGGAACGCGATGTAAGACCAATTTCTGCAAATGGGTTGTTAGAGACCATAGTTACTAAGGTTTAGGTTATCGTGGCAGCGGCGCGAATGTATCAGCTCAGCTTAGACTATTCAGTCGCATTGTGATACCACAGTGGTGAATCTCACTCTCTATCACTGAAGTGGCTGCCGCGATTCCATGTTAAGTTCAATGACTAGGGACCATATATCTAAAACACCATGTACAAAGTTCTTAGGCCGGATCGGATGAAAATTTGCTTCTCTTTAGAGGATCGGCAAGCCAAATTTGGGGTCCGTTATATGGGGTCTATACGTAAAGGTGGCCCATTTGCAATACCATCCGACCTACATCATAAACAACTACTTGTGGCGCAAGTTTTCAAGTGGATTAGCTTGTTTTTGCGTTGCCCGTTTCGGAAGTTAGCGTGATTTCAAACAGACAGGAAAGGACGACTTCGACATCAGAATTTCACCACGACCCAGAAATATATATAATTTTTTTGGGGTTTTAGAGCAAAATAATTTCGATGTGTTTACAAACGGAACTGACAAAGTTAATATACGCCGCCATCCTATGGTGGAGGGTAATAAAAATTACTGTTAGCCTTAAAAATATAAAAAATGAAGTTTCAAAGAATATTTATAGTGAATTATAACTTTCCTTGGTAGTTAAAATAAAGAACATCTTGGGAGGACATTGTTGGAAGTGGTTTTAAAGTTTGTGCCTTTAGAAGTACTTCCAATTTTTTTTTTTTTTTTTTTTGCTGGCTAATTTAATTTTTTAATTTTTAGTTTTAAATTCAATCTGATTAAATCCTGATTTAAATTTAACTATCTAATTTAGGTTTAAATTTAGGCAGAATTGTCTGGCTGGAACTGTTCTTTTATATGAGTTTGGATTAATCTAATGTGTGCACATCGTCTGGATTTCTCTATAGATCAACGAGTTTTGTTTTTCTTTGCAAAGGTTTAGCTCAATTGGTATCAACCACTTTCAAAAAAAAACTTTTTTCCTCTGAATTTTTTGTTTAATTTTTGGCTATAAGCGATAATGTTATTTTTTTGCACAAATTTAATTTTGTTGATATTGATAAATTAATTTAATTTAAAATTAATGAATCTTGAATTTGAGTCATTTCAAAATATAATCGAATAAAAACTCAGTTTTTTTTTTGTTCAAGATGAAACTGAAAAGTTTTAATTAACTTTTGAAGACAATTTAAATTTATTTTTAAAATGTAATTTATTTACTTTTAGTTTTAATTTAATTAGAATTTTGTTAAACGCAGATTATATTCATAATACCTAAACAGACATCCTTATCTAACGTTTGACAAGCCCTTTTTTAATATTTTGTATAAATGTGGTTTGGGGGCCCCCCTAAAAATAAGTCCAGATCGGAAGGAAATAGAGCCCATTTGAGTAAATTTTGCAACGATTTATTTTTTAAAAGGTAAAGCCTACCAGTGTTATATTCTTTGTCAATTGTAACTAATTGCAACTTATTGCAAGTTGATGACAATGAATTAGCCTGTATGGCGATTAGCCGGATTTCAGCGTTTTTTATATGGCCCCTGATTAAGTGTGCACCCACCAATACAGACAATTGTGTCCACACGCAACCAAAATACAGGTAAATGTTGCTGTTTGGATGCCAGAATGCCATGCAGGGTGTGTGTGTGTGTTGTACGCGTTAGACATGATAAATGTCCCCACAGCAGAAAAGGAATTAAGCAATTCTTAAACAAATGGACCTATTGAGATTGTATGAGTGCATGACAAATATACACGCCATACAATATTTCCGAGATCCCTTTTTTTTTTGATTCAATAACAAAGAAAGATTAGGAACATTGAACGTCTGTTATGAGGCGGCGGTCGGGATATTTCTCAGAGATCCATCGCGATGGTAGTTGTTTATAAGTAAGAACAATTGTGGCGTTGCCCTGAAAAAGCATGATGACGATAGTCCCCCAAACACACTAGCATATGTCAAGAGGCAGCTGCAATTTGGACAGACTTTTCAAATGCGCAAGAATTACGTTTTAAGTAAAAAACAACAAGGAGAGAAAAGAGATTCCTCATATTGTCCTACTGCCAGAGCGACAGATGTAGGCAATGGGAATTATGTTTTTCACCGAGGTAAATCTTTTATGTATTTCTAAGTTTTTTTTTGTGTCGTTACATTTGTAACGAACCATTTCTTTTTCTGAAAGGAAAGAGAAATTGCTTTTGTGGGCATCTTAAGGTGAAAATTAAATCAAGGTGGGAAACCCCCAGATAATATTTGAAGGATTCTCATTTGACATAGAAATGCGTTAAATGCCTTCCAATTTTATCGTCACGGTATAGTGCATTTTTTTGTAAATTCGATTTTAAGTTGGAATAAATGTTGCGTGTACGTGTACAATGTAAATGAATCGCCAATAACCAAAGACAAAAGGGAATGTAAATGGATTTAAAAGTTATGCGCTCTTTTGGCGAAAATGTAATCGATAATTAGTGTATTTGTTTGTTAGAATTCTCTGAGGAAAACGCTTTTATTACTCACTAAACTTGAAGTTTGTAAGGCTAGCACGATTCTTTTCGTAGTTTGCTAAAGCGAATGCACACGAGCATAAATATATGTTGAATTTTACTAAAAAGTAATTTCAATTAAGTTAAATTGGGGGCATAAACTCAACGTCTGTCCATGTTCGCCTAGATGATTTATATACCGCAAAAATGGCTATACGTCTTCCTGCGCAGAAGTTTGTTGGTTTGTTTAGCGGATTTTACGTATAAGGACAATGTGGGCTTATCTGAAAATTTAAATTTTCTCAAAATTATATTATATTTATATGTACTTTATAAATATAACACATGTTTTGGCGTGCACAATTTTTCCTTTACCATCGGTACACTGAACATGCTATATACAGAAGTAAGTTCGGCCGGGCCGATCTTTAAACACCCACCACCATGAATCAAATATTAGGGTTTCCTTTGAAATATTCAGAGGAGATTTGAGGACAGATCAAGCAGAGCAGTTCAACAGTTACAACTTCACGAATTTTTTCACAATGGAATGATAGTCTAAGTGAGCGCTGATAGCATCGGGCTGGCCACCTAACCTAACGCTCAACCTTCACTATATCCAGATTCTGGATTTATAAGAAGCATTTTGTATTGAGTTTTTTAAGAGGAATCATTAACATCTCTTGTAAGATCGGTCTATATGGGGGCTTATAACCAATAGCAATTGGCCGATACGTCAACCATTTTCGGCATACCTTTTAATGGTCCTAGAAATAACCTCTATGATTGTCAAATTGCAGGCAAATCGGATAAAACTACGGTCTTCTATAGGACAAGAACCCCAAAACGGGAGTTCGGTTTAGTATGGGGACACCATAACAAATAGTGGACCGATGTCACACAGTTTTAGGCACACTTCTTTTGTGGTTTTTAAAATAACCTCTAAGATTTACAATTTCAGGTAAATTATGATAAAAAACTGGCGGATTATTGAAGCCCAAAGAAGTAAAATCGGAGAATTGCGGTCTATATGGGGCTTATATCAAAACATGGGCCGATACTCACGAATTTTTGTACACGACTCTCTTATGGTCGCGAAAAACATCTAAGATTTCCAATTTCAGGCAAAGTTGGATAAAAACTACAGGTTTTCTATTGCCCAAGAAGTAAAATCGGGAGATCGGTCTAATATGGGGGGCCTATTACGCTAATACATGGACCGATACTCACCATTTTTGCACACCCTCTTTTGTGGTCAATAAAATATACGTCCTAAGTATTTTAAAAATTTCAAAAGGCAATTGGATTAAAACAATACGATTTCGTAAAATAAGCCCAAAAAAGACCGCCAAATAGGAGGTCGGTTTTTATATGGGGAACTAATATCACTTTGACCGATGTATAGCCCATCTTAAGAACTTTAGGACCTGTCCTGCAGACTAAACGACGCAGTTTGTGCAAAATTTGCAGCACGATTCTTCATTACAGTGCGTAATTACAACAGACAGCCCAGACAGACAGGAAGCCGTGACAGACGTGAATCAGGCGGAACATGGTCATCGTTCGCCTTAAGATTTCTCTCTGTATCAAGATATATACTTTATATAGTCGGAAAATCGTTTTCGATGTGTTGACACACGAGGAAGTGCCAACTTAAATTAATACCCGTGACACCATTTTGTTCGCGTGAGGCCGAAGATTTCTTGTTCCCAAAAATACGAATGCGAATGTAGGCTTATCAATAGCAAAGTACGTATGTTTCTCTGCTAACAAATTTTATAAACACTTCCAATTTCCAGTCTAAGCTAAAAAATGGCCTTTTTAACGCAGGGCTGTAGAGTACGAGTGTGCAGCGTGACAAAGCGAAATTGTCTGATTCACGGCTGACGGCACGCGTGAGTGTGCGTGATTAACCAACAAAATGTCGTGCGTGAAGTCACGAAAATAATATCTTCGTGAGTGGTGTGTGAGTAACGAATTCCGCTTAACGAACATAATGCTTACGAGTTGAAATTCATTTATGAATTTTAGTGACAATCCTAGGGTGGTAAGAGTTTTATAGCAGCAACTCGATTTTACTCCATAACTCAAATGGTTTATCAGTCAGGTTTCTATAGGTAAATTTTTTTCCCCCACTCATAAAACTTTACTTCGTGAGTCACGACATTTTTCGTGAGTCACGAATATTTTTCGTGAGTCATGACATTTGTAAAAGAATTTTGCATTCCGTGAGTGCGATGCGTGAGTATAAATTTTCTTTTTCGTGAGCGTGCGTGAACCCGGCGGTGGAGTCCTACCAAAAAATATCGTGCAATCCGAGTGGTGGCGTGAATAAAGATTTTCCCCTCTACGTAGAATCGGAGTCTTGAGGTCGAAATGTGAAGATTTTGGCTGGAGTCAGAAGTCGTAAGAAATTTTGCTGCGACTCCGACTCCGGCCGCAACGCAAATTTTATTTCTAATAGAAATTTTGGTAACATTTTTTTGTTATAGAAAATTTTTGTCAAAAAATTTATTTCTGTAGAAAAGTTTTTTGTCATAAATTTTTATTTCTATAGAAAATTTCAAAATTTTATTCATAAAAAGAAATAAATAGAAATTGTAGTTCTATAGAAACCCTAAAAATTTTAATTTTATTCCTATAGAAAATTGTCCGTCTGGTCTGTCCGCGGGTTCTGTCTGTCTGTCTGTCTGTTGATGAGGTATTTTTTGTGTGCGCAAAGTACAGCTCGCAGTCCTTTTAGTCGCGAATCTGTCCCTAAAATTGTGGTATAGGGGTCCTGTTTCGGCTCCAAAGACGATCCCCTATTGGTTTTTTGGAAAAAAATAGGTTCAGATTTTAGATATAGCTGCCATATATTATTTTTCACGGCCATCTGGTCATAATTGGCGTGTTTATATCAACGATCTTCCATCAAATTCAGTACATCCGAATATTTATGAGTCTCGGAAACATACTTGGCCAAATGTGTCCTTTGTGATCAAGCAAATCGGTCATCAGATCTTTAGATATAGGCTTCCCATATATAGCTTTGCGCCCGATTTACACTCATTGGCCACAGAGGCCAAGTTTTTTGCGTCCGATTTAGTATGAAAATTTTGCATAGGGAGTAGAAATTAGCGTTGTAACTATGCGTGCAAATTTGGCATTGAAATCGGTTCAGATTTGGATCAATATCTCCGCATAATAAAAGGCTTTCGCCCCATTTACACTCCATATGAACCAACAGAGGGCCAAATTTTTAAACTCCGATTCTTTAGTTTGAAATTTTTGCCGAGCGGGATAGAAATTAAGGCATTGTAGCTAATGGCGTGCCAAATTTGATTGGAAATCGGTTCAGATTTAGATATAGCTCATATATATGTTTTTCTGATTTCGACAAAAATGGTCAAATAGCCACAGTTATACCTTGTTAAATCGCCACTGCGCTTTAGCTCGAAAAGTTGTACAAATGACTCTAATTTTCCTAAACTTCTCAATTACATATATATCGGAGACGATAAATCATAATAAACTTTTCGAGTTTCCTTAAAAATTGCTTTCAGATTTAAAGTTTCCCATGATTTAATACCTTGCACGCAACTACGTGTGGTAACAGGGTATAATAAAGTTGTTGTGGCATTTGTATGTAACGCCAAAAGAAAAGGAGTAAAATCATAGACCAAGACCTTTTAGTATCGGATGGCTTAGAAATTAAATTCTGAAGGTCGATTTTTAGCGATGTCCGTCTGTCTGTCTGTCTGTTGAATGTATTTTTGTGTGGCAAACGTACAGCTCGGCATTTTTAAAGTTCGGCGATTGTCCTAAAAAATTTGGGTATAGGGTCCTGTTTCGGCTTCAAAAGACCGATCCCTAATTGTGTTGCAGCAGCGGCCCCAAAACGAAATGGAACACTTGGTGTCTTAAAAGAATTCCTCTCAGGGGAATTTTTTAACTAATGAATTAGCTGCTATAAATATAAAACGACTCCTTCTGCTTACATTGTTTTCTGTAACAACCACTGTTCCATATATTCCAAAAAATTCACTTGTTACACAAACGTAAGTGAATAAAAATATAAAATTAATTAAGAAATTTTACTCATCATAAGCATTCGAAGAATCCAGTTGAATTCCAAACAAAATGCAATTTTTAATAAATGGCCCAGTGTTGAAATTAATGACTTGACTTACTATTCGACAGTCAACTCTGTATGAAGAATTTAATCACTTCTTATTTATCACCTAAAATTTCCGATAAGATAATGAACAAACTAGATACGAGTTATGGGTATTGCTAATGACCAAATGAATTGCGAAGATAAGATCATAAAATGAATGAGTCTAAACATAGGCCATGCAAACACACCATACAGTAAGAGAAATGTTTCCGTTATACTCCGTGCGTAAGCGAGTCAATCGCCAAACAAAAACGAAATGGAGTAAAATCTCTAGGTATGGTCGCAAAGAATACAAAAGTGGTGTGTGTTGTGTATGTTAAGGTTGTACTCAACATTTAAAGTCATATCAAACAGTTAATGTAGATAAGATAACGTAGTACGAAGAGGTTTGTGTTTGTTTGGCCAATTGTTTAGTGTTAAATTGAGGGTGTAATGTTGAGACATTCTCCTGAATACAGTTTTGTAAAATATTATGCTGAGATAATGATTTTACTATTCAAGAAATAAATTCACTTAATGTAGGTCGCTAAGATTCTAGAATAAGAGACTTTCTATATTTTTGCGAAAATAAAGAGAGGAAACAGTACAAGTTTTTTTACAACAACATTGAGAAGGAAGTGAAAAGGATACATAGTACCGCACAATTTTAAACACTCAAAAAAACAGCAAACGGCCAAGGAAGGAAAATTCTTAAAGAAATTTTCGAAAATTTTAACTAAAACTGTATTGGCAGAAAGAAGTAAATGATTTCTCGACAATTCAAGAAAATTAATATGGAGCATAACACTTTAATTTTGTCACAATTTTCTCATAGAAACCAAAATTTGGCAAAATTTTGTTTCATAGAAATAATGATTTTGCCACAATTTTCTATAGAAATAATATTTTGACAAAGTTTCTATAGAAATAAAATTTTGACAAAATTTTCTATAGAAATAAAATTTTGACAAAAATTTTTTATAGAAAATTAGAATTTTTGAGAACATTTTCTTTAGAAATAACATTTTGTGAAAATTTTCTATAAGAAATAAATTTGAACAAAATTTCTATAAGAATAAAATTGTGAGAAAATTTTCCTATAGAAATAAAATTTGACACAAATTTTCCAATAATTTTTAAATAAACATCTTTGATAAAATTTTCGTATAGAATCAGAAATTTTTGACGGAAAATTTTTTATAGAAATTAAATTTTGAAGAAAAAATTTTCTTTAGAAATAAAATTTTGTGAAATTTTTATAAGAAATAACAATTTGACAAAGTTTTCTATGAAATAAAATTGTGAGAGAATTTTCGTAATAGAAATACATTTTGATAAATTTTCCACGATAGAAACAAAATATTTGACAAAATATTTCTATAAAGAGGATAAAAATTTTGACAAAGTGTCTACAGAAAGTGAAAATTTTTAAATAAAATTTTCTATGAAGTAATATTTTGAAAATTTTTCAAATAGGCATAAAATTTTGACAAAATTTTGTTCAATAGAAATAATTTTGACAAATTTTCCAATAGAAATAGATATTTTTGAGAAAAATGTTCTAATAGAAATAAAATTTGGAAAAATAGTTCTAGTAGACATAAAAATGTTGACAAAATGTCTAGGAAAAATTAAATTTTTTAAGCGAAAAGTTTTCAAGTAGAATTAAAAAATTTTGACAGGGTAAAAATTTTTCTATAGGAAAGTAAAATTTTGACAAAAAGTTTCTATAAGAAAATGAAATTTTCGTATAGAAGTAAATTTTGACGAAATTTTAATATAGAAATAAAAATTTTGAGAAAAAATTCCGCATAAGACATAAATCTTGGACAAAATTTTCTATAGAATAGAATTTTTGAGAAATAATGTTCCGATAGAAATAGATAGTTTTTGAGAAATGTTTCTATAGAAATAGAAATTGCGAAAAATCTTTCTATGACATACAAGTTTGACAAAATGTTCTATAGAAGTTAAAATTTTTATAAATTTTCATCGAATTTAAATTTTGAAACAATTTTTTCTATAGCAATAAAATTTTGAGAAAATTTTCTAGAGAAGATAAAATTTTGACCAAAATTTTTCTATAGAAAAAAATGGTGAAAAAAATAATAAGAATAAAATGTTGAAAAATTTCAAAATTTCGGAAGTAAACATTCCGTAATTGTTTAAATTATTAATAATTGGATCTTTCGAACATTTCGGAGCTTTCACAAACTTCGAAAAAAAAGTCGAGCTTAGTTTAAATTTGAAAAAGTCGGAAAGTCATGTTTTTCATATGGTTGAAGAAAGTCAAGTTTCTGACTTACAATCTAGCAAAAAACCTGCTGATGCAGAAATCGTACTATTTATACCTAAAATGATTAGACTTATTAATAACCTACAAATACAAATTCAAATCGAGAAAATTGGCTAAAATATACCTCCCTTTCTAAATTTCTATATTGTTAATAGTTTATTTTTTTTTTGACTAACCTATTTGTTTATTGCACTTTTAGCTATTTTCAAAACTTATCCAATTGCAGCCCATTGTCATTGACGCAAACAGCATAGCCCCATTCACGCCGGACCAAATAGAAGTCAGCATTTTGAAGCGAAAAAAATTTTTCTATACGAAATAATATTTTGACAAAATTCGTGAAGATAGATAAAAATTTTCACAAAATTTTTCTATAGAAATAAAGTTTTTACAAAATTTTCTCTAGAAACTAAAATTTTCACAAAAATTTTCTTATAGAAGTAAAATTTTCACAAAAAAAGTTTTTATAGAATAGAAATCTTGACAAACATTTTCTATAGAAATAAATTTTGACAAAAATTTCCATAGAAATATACATTTTGATAAAATTTTTCTAATAGAAACAAAAATTTTCTGACAAAAATTTCCTATAGAAATTAAGTTTTTAGAAATTTTTCTTTAGAAATAGTAATTTGTGTACTAAAGATATTGGTTCTAGTAGAATGAGATTGGTGAGTCACAGTAGAATTATAGTCTATAGAAATAGATTATTTTGAACAAAAATTTTCTATAGAAACAAAATTTTCACAAGAATTTTCTATAGAAGTAAAATTTTCACAAAAATGTTTTTTAATAGAAATAAGAATCTTGACAAAATTTTCCTATAGAAATAAAATTTGACAAAAATTTCCATAGAAAAAAACATTTTGATAAAGTTTTCTATAGAAACAAAATTTTGACAAAAAATTATCCTATAGAAAGTTACATTTTTGAAAAATTTTCTTTAGAAAGAAAATTTGTGTGAAAAATTTCCTTTACGAAAATAAATTTTGACAAAATTTTTCTAAAAGAAATAAAATTGTGAGAAAATTTTTCTAATAGAAATAAAAATTTTTGCACAAAATTTTCTATAGAAATAAAATTTTAAGAAAATTTTCTAAAGAAATAAAATGTTTTGAGAAAATGTTCTATAGAAATAAAATTTTGACATTAAGTTGTCACATAGAAATAAAATTTCTGGTGAAAATTTCTATAGAGGCTTTAAAACTTTGGGAAACCGTTTCTATAGAAATAATATTTTGATAAAAATTCCATAGAAATAATAAAATTTTGACAAAATTTTCATTTAAGACATAAAATTTTTTGACAAAAGTTCTATAGAAAATGAAATTTAAATAAAAAATTTTTCTATAGAAGTAATATTTTGCAAAAATTTTCAAATAGGCATAAAAATTTTGACAAAATTTTTCAATAGAAAAATCTCAATAGAAAAGAATTTTTTGAGAAAAAATGTTCTATAGGAAACAAAATTTGGGAAAATGTGTCTATAGAATAAATAATTTTGACAAAATGTTCTAAAGATTAATTTATTATTACAAAAAATTTTCTAATAGAATTAAAATTTTGACAAATTTTTCTATAGAAATAAAAATTTTGAACAAAAGTTCTATAGAAATACGAAATTTCCTATAGAAGTAAAATTTGACGAAATTTTCTATAGGAAATAAAAATTTTGAGAAATCACGTTCTAATTGACATAAAATTTTTGCGACAAAAAAATTTTCCATGGGAAATAAAAATTTTGACAAAATTTTCTATAGAAATACATTTTGGAAAATGTTCTATAGAAGTGAATAATTTGGGAAAAACTTTTTTATAGACATAATTGTAATTTTTGATAAAAATATTCTATAGTATTAAAAATTTTTAGCAAAAACTTTCAAATAGAAATTAAAATTTTTGAAACATTTTCTATAGAAATAAAATTTTTGCCAAAATTTTCTATAGAAATAAAAAAAACTTTGACAAAATTTTCTATAGAAATAAAATTGGCATCAACTTTTCTATAGGGAAAAAGAATTGTGAAAATTTTTTTCTGGAAACATGAAAAATAAAAATGTTAAAAATTATAAAAATCCCGGAAGTAAAGCAATATTCGTATTATTAAGTTTTAATAATGGATCTTTCGAACTTTCAAAAAGGCGACTTGGTTTAAATTTGAAAAAACAGTCGGAAGTTCAAGTGTTTTTCAATATTTTTTTGAAAAAGTCAAGTTTCTGATTAGGCAATCTAGCAAAAAGTCTGTTGATGCGGAAACGTACTGTTTGATATCCTACAATAAAGAATTCAATCGAAATTGGCTAAAATATACTCTTTCAAATTTTCCATATTGTTAATAGTTATTTGTTTTTTGTTGTTGACAAGCGCTATATGTGTTATTAGGGTTGCATCTTTGAAGAGCCTGATTGGTTCAAAACTGGGTATCCGTCCAAGGTTAGTAGCCAATGTGTGCATGAGTACGGTAAACACAAGCATCATACCGCCAATTCACACCAAAATGAAGTCAGCCATTTGCAAAGCGCTCGAACAGGCATTTGGGAGCATATTGCCGATGGGGCTAACTAACGGTGATGTTGAGTAATTGTTGTGGCCTTTGGATGCCGATTTCGTTGGATGGTTCTGGTGGGCGGTAAAGACTTCAACATTTCGCACGCGCAAATCAATTTTTGTTCAACACTGTAACTTTTTTATTAAAGTGGTTCTTATCTTGGTTGTGAGTAATACCTTTTCCGTTTTCAATGGAGACATTATTGTTCATTGGCAATAACATAAGGCTATGAAACCCACAAGCCAATAGACTGGCTAAGAAAAGTTTTAAAACCATTGTTTTTTATTCATCCGTTCTCGTTGTGATGTGTTTATTCCTTTTTGCGTTAAAAAATGTCACTAACTATAAATTGGTCGTTTAAAAGTATTTCGTTCGATGTGTTTTTGTATTTTTCGTTTATTTTCGTTTTTTTAGGTTAAAACGTTAGCTGTAATTAACACTTTTCACCTCAAAATTTTTTATTGAAATTAAAAAAAATTATAAAATAGAATAAAAAAAAATAATTTAATATTAAAAATTATTTCATAATATTTTGTAAGTTATGACATCATCGTTATTTGCTTTTCGGGCCAATTTAATAGCTCTGTTTTTTTTATCCGAATGGTCTTAATGTTAAGGCTTTTTGCCTCATTCTATGTTGTCTTATCACTTGGTGATTTTCATTATGAAACTTGTTCTTTTATAGCTTTTTTCTTTATCGTTAGACTATGCTTTAAATTTTAGCTCCCAAAAAAGAGATATTTGTTTCACTTTAGCACTTCAGCTTTACCCGGTTTATTTGGAAAATACGTTAACACAGCTCCACCAAGTTAAAAATCAGACTAAACGATGGGCGAAGTCACTGTATAGCTTGGAGGACCTTTGTTCCACTTGTAATTTCGAATAGGTTGACTTATCTTATCAGTAGCGTATAAGTATACAGGTGGTGATAAGCTTTTCCCACTATTTTCGAAGTTGTTTAAAGGTTTGGGTTGCTTGTTTATATTCCGTTCGTTACAATTTGTGAAATGGTGATTTTTTGACCTGGGGTTATCTTTCCCATATCAGCAGTAATGAATCATACTGGCAACACTCGTTATTTATTGTTCTATGCTAATGAATTGATTTGAACCTTATAATTGACTGCACACATATTGTTATTATGGATGCCCTTTAAATAATGGCTAATATTCTTATTCTTAACTGTGGGGAAAAAGTCAAGTTTTCCAACATTTTCCCGATTTGATCTTCTTGAAGGGCACAGTTTTCATTTATGAAACAAGTTAAAAGAATACAATTTTTCTTTAACGTTTTTATAAGGGTGATTCTTTTGAGTTAGGAATTTTCATGCATTAGTATTTGACAGATCTACGTGGGATTTCAGACAATGGTGTCAAAGAGAAAGATTGGCCCTCAGTATGCTTTGAACATTTGTCATCATGAAATAGACTTACGATCTGCACAACGTCGGTAATTTTCAGTGAAATGGGCCCTAGAAAAAGTTGGCAGAAAATCCGATCTTTTTTATCGACCAAATTTTTTTCAGCGGATGAAGGCTCATTTCTGGTTGAATGGCACGTAAAAATAAGCAAAATTCCGCATTTGAGTGAAGAGCCGCAACCAGAAGCCGTTCAAGAACATGGCCCATGCAATCCGAAAAATGCACTGGTTTGTGTGGTTTGGTAGCGCTGTGGAATCAATTTGGACCGTAATTTTGTTCAAAAGATTGCTGTTGGACGCACGTTACGGTGAATGGGATAGCTATCGTTCGATGCTAACAAACTTTTTGTTTGCCAAAATGGAAGAAAACTGAAACTTGGTTGACATGCTGGTTTCAACAAGATGGCGCTACGTGCACACAGACGTCGCGAATTCTTATGGCCATTTTTGAGGGAAAACTTCGGAGAAAACAATTCAATCTCAAAAATGGACCGGTATTGGCCACGCAAGAATCATGCGATTTTTGACGCCTTTAGACTGATTTTGTTGTGGGGCTACGTCTAAGTCTAAAGTCTACAGAAATAAGCCATCAACTAATTCCAAGCTTTGGAAGACAACATTTTCCGCGAAGAAATTCGGGCTATTCCGGCCGAAAATGCTCGAAAAGTTGCCCAAAATTGGACGTTTCCGAATGGACCACCTAAGACGCAGGCCGCGGTCTAAACATTTAAATGGAAATTATTCTTTCAAAAAAGTAAATGTCATGGACCAAATCTAAGCGTTTCAATAAAGAACCGATGAGATTTTGGCAAATTTTATAGCGTTTTTTAAAAAAAAAAGTTATCAAGACTCTTTAACAAATCACCCTTTTACAATAGAGCTAAGGATTTAAATAATCACCCAAGCGAAAAAAAAGCGTCGCCAAAAAAGTAAGTTGAAAATGTATATTTTGGATGGTGCAAAATATGACGCCACAGAAGCGATGAATTTTAACAATGGGCCTTGTCATAGGACGCAATGTCCACCATTTCACCAGCCGTTTGCAACTTGAATTTGCATCACTTCTTAAGAGTTGAATCCAGTGTTTTTTGGATGTGAATTAAGAAAATTTTGTAAATATTTGCACAATAAAATAATTTTTAAAAAATTTTTATATGAATTTTTAATGCATTATATACGCTTGTCCTGGAACGTTGTGACTCAAAATATTTTCAAAATTTCGCAAAATTTTTTCTTTTCTTCGATAAAAATTTAAATAATTTGCACTAGTTTTATTAAATTCTTAAATATCTTTTTAAATCTATTTGAAACAATAGAATTTTGACATTTAACATTAAAATATGAAAAAAACGAGTCTATAAAAAAATGGACTCACGGCGCATTTTCATGTTAGCTCCGTTAAGGCTTTAACTTCCAGTTAAGCAGAAAATGAACTGTCAATAATCTTTCTTTTCCAGGTTAAATTAAACTGAAAAAATTTTTTTAGCAGTTAAAATTTTTCTGGCATAATGGAATATATAGCAAGGTGACAGATATGTCCATAGTGGCGGTTTAAAAGTTTAGTTAGGCTAAACGTAGTCACTAACGGAGCTTCGATGAAAATGAGGGAGTCAAATGAACTTCGCTGTGCTGTAAACAATGAAAGTAACAATCTTTTGGAGGACATTTTGGAAGTGAAGTTTTTAAGTTTGTGCCCTGTAGAGAGAACCTCCAAATTGCTTTGCTGGGCAAGAGTATGTGGAATATGGAATACGGTGTAATTTGGACCAGATATATGTCCAAATAAAATTTAGGCAATTCAATACAACGATCTTGAAATTTGGATTGGGAATAAAGAACCTGAACAGTTATTTTAGATTGGCATTAATGGGCAGGAAAAACCTAAAAGTTCTTAAATGTCATTTCAATTTGCCATAGTTCATCGGACTTCAGTTATGTATATGAAAAATGTATATGCTACACAGTAAGCAAGTATATATCGGATTGTCTTCCATTCGCAAAGTAAACCCTAAATTGTATACCCTACCACAATAGAATGGAGACGCGCTCAAGCTTTTGTCATTTCCGTGTGTAAAACACATCGAAATATTGGCCTAAGATCCCAATAAAAGTATATATAATTATGGTTCGTGTGAAATTCTGAGTCGATCTAAGCAATGTCCGTGTTACGTGCCGTCCGTCTGTTGGAACATGCAACGCTATACTTCCGAATGAAACAAGCTTGGCACCAAGTAATTGGTATATATGTAGGTCAGATGGTAATTGCAATAGGGCCATATCGGACGCAACTTTTTATAATATAGCCCCCATACTAAACCGACGCTTCAGATTTGGCTTGCGGAGGGCCTCTGGAGGAGGCAATTCATCTTATCCCGGTTGAAATTTGGTACATGGTGTTAGTATATGGTATGCTAACAACCATGCAAAAATTGGTTCCATATCGTCTAATAATTATATATGAACCCCCATATAAACCGATCCCCAGATTTGACCCTCAGAAAGCCGCTTTGAAGAGCAAAAATTCTCCCGAATTCGGTGTAAATTTGGTACGTTGGTGTTTAGTATATGGTCTCTAACAACCATGCAAAAATATGTTTCCATACCGGTCCTTAATTATATATTAAAACCCCCATTTTAAATCGATCCCAGATTTGACCTGCAGAGCTCTATGAGGAGCAAAAATTCAATCCGATTCCGGTTTGAAGTTTGGTAATGTGTTAAATTTGTAAACAGTTGGCGCTAGTAAATTGTCCTCTAAACAACAAATGGCCAAAAAATTGGTCCTAGAACGGTCTATAGTAAACTATAACAAAATATTGTCAAGATTTTTTTCTATAGAAAATTTTGGTCATCAATGATATTTCTATGAAAAGTTTGTCAAATTTTATTGATATAGAAAATTTTTGTTAAAATTTTTATTTTCTAGAGAAAATATTTTGTCAAACTTAATATATACGTACTGTAATCGACCTTTTATAAGTCCTACGGTCCCGCAGTTTTAGTCCAATCGACTTCAAATTTGGCACAAGTATGTGTTTTTGGGCTCAGAAAATAGAAGAAATCGTTTCAGAATTAAGATATAAGCTCCCAATATATATTTCTTTCGCCCGATATGGACTGAATGACGGTCCCAGAGCCTAGAGTTTTACCCAAATTTGGTTGAAATTTGCACACTAACGGAGTACAATTAGTAGTGTAAGTCAAGTGGGTGCCAAATTTTTATTTTTACATCGGTTCAGATTTAGATATAGCTCCCATATATAGCTTTCGCCCCGATTTACACTCATATGACAAAGACGCCAATTTTTTGCTTCCGATTTAGTTGAAATTTTGCACGGGGAGTAGAATTAGGCATTGTTTGCTATGGGGCGTGCCAAATTTGGTGTGGAAATCGGTTCAGATTTTAGATGTATCTCCCATAATACTAGCTTTCGCTCCGATTTTACAGCTCCCAATGACCACAGAGGCCAATTTTTTTAAACTCCTGATTTAGTAAGAAATTTTGGCACAGAGAGTAGAATTAGCATTGTAGCTATGACGCGCCAAATTTGTTTGAAATCGGTTCAGATTTAATGAATATAGCTCCCATATATAGCTTTCGCCCGATTTAACTGCATATGACACAGAGGCCAGTTTTTTTTCTCCGATTTTAGTTTGAAATTTTGCACAGGGAGTAGTAATTAAAGGATTTAGCTATGCGTGCCAAATTTGTTTGAATCTGTTCAGATTTAGATATTATCTCACATAAATAGCTTTCCGCAACCGATTTACACTCCATGGACCACAGAGGCCAATTTTTAACGTCCGATTTTAGTAGAAAATTTTGCACAGAGAGTTAGAATTAGCATTGTAGCTATGCGCGCCAATGTGGTTGAATCGGTTCAGATTTTAGATAAAGGCTCACAAATTTTTATTATATGTTTTTCTGATTTGAACAAAAATGGTAAAAATACCACATTTTCCCTTGTACTCGCCAACTGCTTAGTCGTTAAAAGTTGTAAAAATACTCTAATTTTCCTAAAACTTCTAAATACATATTATAGAGAGATCACTGTTTCCTTAAAATTTGCTTCCAGAATTTTAAATGTTTTCCATATTTAATAAACCCTGCTCCACCACTGTGGAACAGGGTATTATAAAGTTAGTGCATATTTTGCACACGCCCAGAAGGAGACGAGATAGACACATGGTTGTCCTTTGCAAAAATGCCTCAGGGTGGCTCTTGAGTCGAATATAGCGATGTGCCGCGTCTTCCGTCCTGTCCCGTGAACACATTTTTGTAATCAAAAAGTCTAGGTCGCAGTTTTAGTCCCTATCGACTTCAACAATTTGGCAGGCAAGTATGTGTTTTTGGCTCAGAATATATCCCTATTGGAAAATTTTGAAAGAAATCGGTTCAGAAATTTAAGGATATAGCTCGCCGATATATATATTTCGCCACGATATGGAACCTTATATGGCCGGCAGAAGCCAGAGTTTTAAAACCCTAAGATTTGTCTTAAAATTTTTGCCAAAGAAGAAAAATTAGTACTGTAGTCAAGTGTGACAAAATTTTATTGAAAATCGGTTTCAGATTTAGATATAGCTCCCAATATATATCTTTTCGCGCCGATATGGACTAATACGGTCCCAAGAAGCAGAGGTTTTAACCCCAATTTGGTTGAAATTTTTGCACAGGGAGTAGAATTAGCATTGTAGCTATGCGTGCCAAATTTGGTTGAAAATCGGTTCAGATTTAGATTTTATAGCTCCCATATTAATAGTTTTTCGGCCGATTTACACTCATTTGACCATAGAGGCCAATTTTTGTTTCTCCGATTTAGTTGAAAATTTTGCAAGGGAGTAGAATTTAGCATTGTTAAGCTATGCGTGCCAAATTTGGTTGAAATCGGTTTTCAGATTTAGATGATAGCTCCCCATATATATCTTTCGCGGCCCGATTTAACACTCATATAACCACAGAGGCCAATTTTTTAATTTCCGATTTGAGTGAAATTTTGTACAGAGAGTAGAATAAGCATTTGTTGCTATGCGTGCCAAAATTTTTGGTTGAAAATCGGTTCAGTATTTAGATATAGCTCAGATATATATATATGTAAATATTTCGCGGCCGATTACACTTCATATGACCACAGAGGCCAATTTTTTATTCCGGATTTAGTTGAAATTTTGTACAGGGAGTAGAATAAGCATTGGTGTTGCTATGCGTGCCAAATTTGAATTGAAATCGTTCAGATTTAGATATATCTCCCCATATATAGGCCTTTCGCCCGATTTACACACTCCCCATGACCCAGAAGGCCCAATTTTTAACCTCCCGATTTAGTAGAAATTCTTGCACAGAGAGTAGAATTAGCATTGTAAGCTATGCGCGCAATTTGGTTTGAAATCGGTTCCAGAATCTTAGAATATAGCTCCCATATATATGTTTTTCTGATTTCGACAAAAATGGGTTCAAAATACAACATTTTCTTGTAAAATCGCCACTGCTTAAATGAAAGTTGTAAAAAATGGTTCTAATTTCACTAAACTTCTAATACATAATATATTGAGGCGATAAACCATAAAATAAACTTTTGCGAAGTTTCCTTAAAATTGCTTCAGATTTAATGTTTTCCATATTTATACCCTGTCCACACTGTGGAACAGGGTATTAATAAGTTAGTGCATATGTTTTGGCACACAAACCCAGAAGGAGACGAGATAAGAACATGGTGTCTTTGGGCAAAAATGCTCAGGAATGGGCTTGCTTGAGTCGATAAATACGCGATTCCGTCTGTCCGTGAACACATTTTTGTAATCAAAGTCTAGGTCCGCAGGTTTAGTCCAATCGACTTCAAATTGGCACAAAGTATGGTGTTTTTTTTGGCTCAGAATAGATCCCTATTGATTTTGAAAGAAATCGGTTCAGATTTAGATATAGCTCCCATATATATATTTCGCCCGATATGGATTTATATGGGCCCAGAAGCCAGAGTTTTAACACTAATTTTGCTTAACAATGTTTCCCACAAGAAGAACAATTAGTACTTTGCGAGTCAAAGTGGTGCCAATTTTTATTGAAAAATCGGTTCAGATTTAGATAATAGATCCATATCATCTTTCGCAAGCCCCGATATTGGACTAATACGGTCCCAGAAGCCAGAGTTTTACCCAATTTGGTTGAAATTTTGCAACAGGGAGTAGAATTAGATTCGTATGCATGCGTGTCAAATTTGGTTGAAATCGGTTTCAGATTTAGATATATGCTCCCATATATAGTATCTTTCGCCCGATTAACACTCATAATGACCACAGAGGCCAATTTTTTAATTCGCGATTTAGTTGAAAATTTGTACAGGGAGTTGAATAAGTCATTGTTGCTATGCGTCGCCAAAATTTGGTTGAAACGGCCAATTTTTAAACTCCGATTTAGTTGAAAATTTTGCCACAGGGAGTAGAATAAGCATTGTGAAGCTATGCGTGCCAAACAACGACTCCATCAAAAAATGGCTAAAGTGAGGCTTAGCGTACTCTGGAATGAGGACATAGATATGGGCTAATTAGATCTGAGCCGAAACTTAATACCCACCACGCCGATGAATCAAATCATAAAACAATGTAAATACAAATATGAATCTCCATAGCGGTAGCCTTTTTTTCAATTTCAGAAAAGTTTTAGGTAATATATAAATATCAAATATAGTTTTTGCATTGAACTTTGCAAATTTTCTAAACAATTTTACCCTATATAAAACATACATGAAGAACATGAACAACATTTTACTGATCCAATTTTCGACAGACTTGCAATGTTCATATATGTTGGAATATGTGCTAGTAATTATTCAAACAAAAGTAAAGATAATATTTTTTAATTCCTAGAAGAAATTTTTTCCTTATGTTTCCAAAATGAACAGCTTTTAATGACACAATACTGAATGCATTTAAAAAAATTGACTTCCGCCCTTTTGAAAAGCCTACAAAATTATTGCTTCTTGATCCCAAAAATAATTTTTCATTTCTTGGGTTAACTTAATTTAGTTTATTTCAATTTTAAACTAATTTTAATGGAATTTTATTTAATGAGTTTTTTAAAAGTTCAATGTTGGTCCAACGGAAAAAAATAAACAAACACACCTGATCTGGCAACATTCATGAAATAAAGAGTACCAATGGTTTAGCAATCTCTTAGATCTTGCGAATATTCGATTAACATTCTCTTAAAATAACAACAAAATTTGTTCAACTCTTCTACACTCACATGTATGTATCCCAGAACAGCACACTCCATTCTTATCAGTAACAAGCAACAAAATAAACATAAAGTGAAAAGCGTAAATATGCAACTACTCTGCCCATGGGGGAATGTCAGACATTTCATTCCAGTACGTGGTTGACTTTGGTGGCGTTCGGTTGATTTGCCATAGAGTGACGAAAGTGTGACGACACAAAAGTGGTGTGACAACAGATCAGTGGCAAACAATAATAGTGTGCCTATATGTATATCGGCGATTTGCACATATTTCTCATTTGCGTATTGTGTATATCTTCAATAACATAATTCATAGTCACAAAGACGTGTGTATGTGATAGTGAGTTCTTAATCCATTTATATTATTAAATTGTGAAAAGTTATATTGAAAGAAATCAAGTAGTTGAACCATGCTGCGTCATTTAAGAAATAAACAAGCTTCAACGGCTAATGCATCCTCATACCTTTTGCAACAGTGGCAACAACGTTGTTGCTATCATAGTGAGAAAGGAATTTTCGGATACCGACCCCATAAACAACGTGAATTCAAAGGTATGTCTCGATAAGAGTTATAATCGCAAAATCAATTCATACCTACTTTTGTCATGCAATTCCCTATCATCTAATCTAAGTGTTAATGTAATCAACTGCTTCTTATACCTAAATGTGTACACTCATAAACATTTCACATTGATAAGATCGCTTTATAATGCTTGCAAAAATTATTCCGATGGGTGGCAGGTTTTTTTGTTTTGGTTTTGTTTTCTCATATTCTCTAATAAACATCTGTGAAACCCATGTGCAGGGCTGCCAATTTTGCCGATTTATCGGCATTTTGACGATTTTTTACTCACAAAATGGACAACTCCGATTTTTTTCCGATTTTAATGATATTAGACACATAGTTTATGGAGTTTAAGTTTTTACATTTTTGAAGAAATTTTTGAAAATATTAAAATAAATTTGAAAAATGTTTGGAAAAAATTCGAAACAGAAAACGTGGAGTACTTTGGCTTTTTCGAGTTTGTCAAAATTCGTAATCATGATTCTTCCAAACTCCACAGCAAACGTAGACATTTTTAAGCAAAAAACTAAAATTAGATGATAGCTGGAGAATAATTCATTGGATGGAATATTCTGTTTAAAAAACAACCTAAAATGAAATAACTCAAATTGTTTTAATACCAAAATTGATAATGATTTACACAGAATGTGCAATAGAAACTTTTACTTATTATTATTATTATTATGATAAAATTCTAGTACGGTATAAAAAATAACCACCATAAAAAACACCTATTTTGGAAAACGGTGGAATTTGTCTTTAGTTTCTAATATTATAATTAAATGTTACTCAATTTACATAAAATTTTTTATACAAAATATTTTTTGAAAATAGATTTTTTTTTATATAAAAAATTACGAATATTTTGTTTTAACAAAAAATGATTTTATAGTAATGTTATTTACAAAACATTATTCTTTATTTACTTTGTTTTAGTTTACCCCAAAATACGTTTAATTATTTAATATAATTATATATTGGCGATTTTTTGACGATTTTTAAAATGCAAGTACCGTTTATGACGATTTTTATCGAAAAAAAGTGACGATTTTTCTTGAAATTTTATTGGCAGCCCTGCCCATGTGTTCGTTTATTAGATGCTCTCTAGAGAAGAGAATCAAGAGACTTTCAGAGTGCAACAGAAGCATACACACAAAAGCAGTGTTGTCAACTGTATTTCAAAAGCAAACATTTTTACCGAAACTTTATCGATATTTGGAGACGATATTTTCACAACGACGATGAAAATTCACACCTCATGTATTCACTCACTACTTATCATCTAATCTTAGTAT
>PGFW01024092.1:42351-57080 GCA_003123925.1 Haematobia irritans
AAGCCTTGTACTAAGTTCAGCGTTTGCACGAGAGTGGTCCTCCATATTTGGCGCAATTATTATTGGATATATGATCACCGGGTATACATACCGTCCCGAAATCCGGCGGTTTTCTATTTTCGGTATTAAGAGTAGATACCTGTATTAATTCCGATCCCTTATTCACCACGATTAAAATGACAAGATGTTACAACAACAACAAAAGAGTATAACGACATGGTGTGTGCCGGATTTTCACTAAAAACGCATGAGTAGGACTGGCGGATAAGTAGGTTATTCGTATATATCATAAGCTATTTTCTAAAGGGTGATTTGTTAAGAGCTTGATAACTTTTTTTAAAAAAACGCATAAAATTTGCAAAATCTCATCGGTTCTTTATTTGAAACGTAGATTGGTCCATAGACATTTACTTTTTGAAGTAATTTCATTTAAATGTTGACCGCGGCTGCGTCTTTAGGTGGTCCATTCGGAAAGTCCAATTTTTGGCAACTTTTTCGAGCATTTCGGCCGGAATAGCCCGAATTTCTTCGGAAATGTTGTCTTCCAAAGCTGGAATAGTTGCTGCTTATTCTGTAGACTTTTAGACTTGACGTAGCCCCACAAAAAATAGTCTAAAGGCGTCAAATCGCATGATCTTGGTGGCCAACTTACGGTCCATTTCTTGAGATGAATTGTTTCTCGAAGTTTTCCCTCAAAATGGCCATAGAATCCGAGCTGTGTGGCATGTAGCGCCATCTTGTTGAACCACATGTCAACCAAGTTCAGTCTTCCATTTTTGGCAACAAAAAGTTTGTTAGCATCGAACGATAGCGATCGCCATTCACCGTAACGTTGCGTCCAACAGCATCTTTGAAAAAATACGGTCCAATGATTCCACCAGCGTACAAACCACACCAAACAGTGCATTTTTCGGGATGCATGGGCCTGTCTCTCCTCCTCTGGTTGCTCTACACTCAAATGCGGCAATTTTGCTTATTTACGTAGCCATTCACCAGAAATGAGCCTCATCGAAGCGCGAAACATTTCAGCAAAATTTGTCAATAACATATTCATGCCATTTTCTGCCAAGCGTTTGCTGCGTTAGTAAGTCTATTCATGATGAAATGTCAAAGCATACTGAGCATCTTTCTCTTTGACACCATGTCTGAAATCCCACGTAATCTGTCAAATACTAATGCATGAAAATCCTAACCTCAAAAGAATCACCCTTTATAAGGCTCTTATAGAATAGAAAGGAGTCGATAGCTATCACTGGGGTTTAGAGTGCCAAGTTAATGATATTTTATGGAATCAGGGCAGTTACTGTTACACGCGCCTGCCAACATTTTTGAATTTTGCGGGCGCTTCGAGAATTCCCCACCTACGTCGAAAACAGTGTAATACGAGATATCCAAATAGCCTCAGGAAAAAGCGCCGTCACTATTGAGAAGTGTACCACGCCAAGTTACTACAAAAAGGTCGCATGAGTGCAAGTATTGTAGGTAGCCTTTTATAATTTATTTGAGGACGCCAGATAAGAGCCCCGTTTCAAAACTATTCAGAAAAATGTGAAGATTATGGTATTGTTAGTTGTAAAAAGAATCATTGTGGTCAAGTAAACACGATTGTTTAAAGTGTTTATTAATTATATTGAAACATTTATAAGATTCTCTAAATATAATAATATGGTATACGGCTATCCAGGATCACATCGTTCGGGAGGATACATTTTTATGCATTAGTAAGAGATTGATGTTGAGGTGTAACAAGGTTGTAAGTGTAGAATGTTGTAAGCGTCGTGGATCAGCCCAGTACGATTCTATTCCCATATGAGGCAGTGTCTGGAAGATATTTCGAAAACCTAGTCGACCTCTTATTCCATTTCGAAATTCAAAAATTGTGTCACCAATTTATACCTTTTACACAATTTTAAGCGTAAAACTTGGTTTAGCAGCTATATTTCGTTTTCATTTTAAATAAATATAATAAGCCAGGTGCGCTTCGGTGTTTCACAACAATAATGAAAATGGCTTTTGTACAATAGTTGATGGCAAAATAACATTTCATGGAAGTAGCATTTGGATACTATAGTATGCTCCCAATCACAGTTAGGCGATGCGTTGAAGTGTCACATTTACGAGTCTGTGGTAGCGATGATGATGAAATGGACATATGAGAATGCTGACAGGACCCCTGCCAGCGTTCAACGTTCCACCTTTCAATCTTCTTATTCTTCTTATCACAGAACTCGGTAAGGTGACACTGGCAACTATCGCCAACTGTGGGGTTTTGGTAAACATATAAAAAAGGTACAAATGTACATGGAAGTATTCTTGCCATTCTCTATTGTACAAGAGCATTTATATTTTATGAAACACAAGCACAACTGCCTTCTTAATTTATTTAAATAAAACGATCGAAATGAAGCTGCTAAAACGATATTATTTCGCTTAAAATTGGGTGAAAGGTAATATTGGTGAACAATTTTTGACTTTCCAAATGGAATAAGGTGATCGTTTTTCAAATATTTTTCCAGACACGCTGCCTACCATTGGGAATAAAAAGCCATGGCTGATTAGACGCTACAACATTGTAACTTGCAACTTTGTACTAACCATCAGGGGGTATTTTATTAATGCAGTAAAAATATGTTAAATGTGATGTATGTCGTATAAATGTTATATTTAGAGAATGTTATAATGTTAATAAAATTAATAATACTCTAAAGCTAATCGTGTTTAGACTTGACCACAATGATTCTTTTACAACTATCTAAAGTGCACTATTTTCCTAATTGGATTTGAAGGGGCTCTTATTGCGTCGTTCTAAATTGTATTCAAAAAAGGTCAACCTTTTAATAATTGCACCATCGCCCCCCCATACTTTTTGTAGTAACTTGGCTGATACCAACTTTCTCAATAGTGCGGCCGCTTTCCAGAGGAGTTTTGCATATCGTAACGATCCGTGTTTCGACGTCAGTGGGAGATTCTCAGAAAGCGCCCCCCAATATTCAAAAAATGTTGGCAGTGGACCTTTGAGTAAGAATTTATTATACATGAGGTATACTAAGAAGCACAATTTTATCAAAAATCGAATAAACGAGAAGGCCTTTGAATAATGAGTTCATGTGAAATGGAATTCGTGCCACATAAAATAAAAAGCAATGATAAAAAGTCCGTCGAAAATATGACAAGATCGCGTTTATCTGATAAAAATTTGGATGCATTGATATTTTTACTTAAATCGAAGACAAAAGGATATACACAAGTATACGAAACTACACCTAATCCAGAATCGGGCCGAAAATTTCGGGATCCCGAAAAAAAATCGCGGTATTCTATGTTTTGAAATCCCGAATCCCGGGGTTTTTAAAAATCGATCCCGAATGACAGCCCTACTAACCACTCACTAATGTGCTGTCCAGTCTATAAGTTATTCCGGACGGAATGCCTGTGTTGTTAAAGAATCTTATAGTGTGGCCAATCGATACAAATTGTCGGCCATCACTAAATAATCGAAAAAATTACAAAGCAGCAGTATCGATTATGCGGTCGGACATAACTAATAGTGTGACCAACATCTGGGATATGTTCGATACGAGCACTGTCGTCCGGAAAAACTAATAGTCTGGACGGCGCATAATAAAGCTTCATGAAAATGGAGGTAATAGTGTAAAATTTAAATTATTTTTTTATTATTTATTTTTCTGATGCCAGTGTTGTGCATTTTTGAACATACTCTCCATTAAGGAGTTAGAAAACAAACCTATAGATTATCTGCCAGTATCAAATCCCATTTGACACTTTCAAAGATTAAGAATAAACAAAGAAAATATTATCACCGAGTTTTTGTTGTGGTTTTTGTTTTATCGACGCTTTCTTATAGGTCATACACTTTAGGCTCAAAATCTACTAAAAGTAGATTTGAAATCCCCTTTTTATATAGGCAATTGATCTTTTGAAATTGTAATGTGAATGAGGTATTATAATATTTGGACCCTGGATTATCAGTATAGGGATTTTGAACATGGTAACCTTGAATCTCTTCCTAAATGGAACTTATGTAATAGAATGGTGTATAGGCTATATAGACCTCTTTATGAATTTCACTTTATAGGGTTTTGGTGATAGGGTTATACCTGGTAATAGCGTCATTGAAGGCTGATCTTCTTTACTTTGTGTTAATGCTATTTGGAAATTTTCACAAATTTTCACCACAAATGAGAATAAACAGGCCCTTGCCAAAGCATCACCCAGGCAACGTCTTCGTCCCATTCCAAATGGTATGAAGTAATCATCTTTGAAGGGTTTGCCATCGGCGTTGATGAAACGTTCTGGCCTAAAATTGTCGGGATCCAACCAATGCTCTTGATCCTTTAGCACACTACTGGCACAAACTAGAATTGTGGTATTTTTTGGTATATCATAGCCTCCCAGTTTCGTATTCCATAATGCTCTTCTTGGTCCTGTGATGGGGGCTATGTGATAAAAACGCTGCACCTCCATGAGAAAGGCCTCCGTATAGGGATAATAGGCCTTGGTGCTAGAATTGGGAAATTCTTTAAATTTGGAGTTTGTATGAATTTCCTCGTAGACCTTTTTTTGAATTTCCGGTTTCAAGGCCAGAGTCATGAGGCTTAAATCAATGGTTGTACTGGTGGTCTGTGAGCCGGCTATGAATAAATCCAAGATGGTCATTATCAATTGAGTTTCGTTGAAGGTGGTATTCTCTTTACTCGATTCTTCTTGCATTTCTCGCAGGTAGGCATAAATCAAATCGCTATCTGAATTTTCTTTTGTCATCGTAGCCTTATGGTCTTCAATGCTTTCCATAAAGAAGTTATACAGTTCATTATTCAGTTGGCGTATCAAATTATAGCCTGTCTTATTCGGTGCCACAAACCGCAACCATGGAAATTGGGTAAGCATACCACCTGACATGTCGAATGCCTTGGAACGACGACCCATCATATCCAAAAGTTTGATCATACGCTTATCATCACGCTCAAATCGCTGTCCCGCTGTCATGGACCACAAGACATTGATGACATTTTGGGCCAAGAAGGTTCCCGGAAAAACCGGCGTCCCTCGAAAACTCTCAATAAAGTTCAACAAACCGTCGACTTCTTTCTCTATATGTTTCTCCATCTCGGAACGACCATAGCCAACGTGACGCATTTGTTTCATGGCAAAGTTCCGGTGTTCATACCAGAGTTTACCATCAGTACAAGTTATGCCTTTGCGTGTACCCATTGTACGTAAGCGTAAGAAAAATGTATCTGGTCTACCTTCGAAAACTTCCTGCAAGTTGACTTCTCTCACCAGTGGGTACTTAAGGGCCACCACAACCAATTCGTTGCCGAGCTTCAAACCCAGAATATTCGAGTTATAGATTTTTGACCATTTTTCAAAAACTTTATGCTGTCCTCCCATGGCTACAGCTTCCTTCCTCAGCTGCATAGTATTTCCAATCAAGGGGATAAAATCAGGACCTACAAGAAAAACAAGAACAATAGAAATAGTGCGAAAATTTTCGTATATATATTGTAGCGGTTCCAGAAAATTTTGCGTTTTGGGAATCGCAAAGCCAGAAACAAGTGGATAATGATTGAGTAAAATTATCAAAACTAATCTAAGTAGAATTGATTGATGCTATAAAAATTGCAGCATTTGGTGGAAAAAAAATTATCCTTAACAAGTCACATTAAAGTCAACAATAAACTGATAAAAAGCTTAACAAACCGTTATACTTTAAGTTTTCCTTCCTAATTACATATATCATTACGCTGTTCGTAAGTCGTAAGCACTAGGATACACTACAATGCACAACTAGCATGACTATGTAGTATAGTAGCCTTTCATTGTTCAAATTTATGGGCATTACTATTCTGCTACGACTTTTCCAATGCTAAGGTATAAGTAGTACCAATTTAACTCAATTCATTTAAATAGATCGTACTTACTTAGTCTTCCAAGTTTCGCAAGAAGATAATCGATTTTTTGGTAATTGCATTTAAATTTTTACCACTGGGAAGCCCCATCTATTGTATTACGTGCCGGAATTCTCCCCCATTTCTTCCCATTATAAACGCCTAATCATGCATTATAAGCCGGTTGCACACTCGAGACAAAATAATCTACCAAAATTTTTGAGACACATTTACCAAAAAAAGTAAAAATTCTTATTTTGCAAATGTATTATGACTATAGAAAATTTTGTCAAAATTTTATTTCTATAGGAAATTTTGTCAATATTTTTTATTTTCCATAGAAAATTTTGTTCAAAATTTATTTCTATAGAAAATTTTGGCAAAATTTATATTCTCTTCGAAAAAATTCTCAAAATTTTTATTTCCTACTAGAAATTTTCTCAAAATTTTATTTCTCTAGAAAATTTCTCAAAATTTTATTTCTATAGAAAATTTTCTCAAGCTTTATTTCTATAGAAAATTTTATCAAAATTTTATTTCTATAGAAAATTTTTGATCAAAATTTTATATTTCTATAGAAAATTTTGTCAAAATTTTATTTCTATAGAAAATTTTGTTCAAAATTTCTATTTCTATTGGAAATTTTGTAAATTTTATTTCAGATAGGAAATTTTGTCAAAATTTTATTTCAATAGAAAAATTTTCAAATTTTTATTCTACAGAGAATTTTCTCAATTTTATTTTCTATAGAGAATTTTCTCAAAATTTTATTTCTATTAGAAAATTTTCTCAAAATTTTTATTTTCTATCAGGAAATTTTTGTCAAATATTTTATTTCTATAGAAAATTTTATTTAAATTTTATTTCTATAGAAATTTATCAAAATTTTTTTTCTGATAGAAAAATTTTGTCAAAATTATTATTTCTATAGAAAATTTTTGTCAAAATATTTATTTCTAATAGAAAAATTTTGTCAAATTTTAATTTCTATAGAAAAAATTTTGTCAAAATTTTATTTCAATAGAAAATTTTGTCAAAATTTTATTTCTATAGAAAATTTTGTCAAAATTTTATTTCTATAGAAAATTTTGTCAAAATTTTATTTCCAATAGAAAATTTTGTCAAAATTTTATTTCTATAGAGAATTTTCTCAAAAATTATTATTTCTTATAGAGAATTTTCTCAAAATTTTATCTTTCTATAGAAAATTTTATCAAAATTTTATTATCTATAGAAAATTTTATCAAATTTTATTTCTATAGGAAATTTTCTCAAAATTTTATTTCTATAGAAAATTTTGTCAAAATTTTATTTCTATAGAGAATTTTATAGAGAATTTGGTCAAAATTTTATTTCTATAGAAAATTTTGTCAAAATTTTAGTTCTATAGATAATTTTGTCAAAATTTTATTTCTATAGAAAATTTTGTCAAATTATTATTTCTATAGAAATTTTGATTCAAAATTTTATTTCTATAGACAAATTTTTATTAAAATTGTATTTTTCTATAGAAATTTGTCAAAATTTTATCTTCTATAGAACAATATTTGTCAAATTTATTTCTATAGAAACTTTTGCAAAATTTTTATTCTATAGAAAATTTTGTCAAAATTTAATTCTCTATAGAAAAATTTTGTCAAAAACTTTATTTCTACTTAGGAAAATTTTGTCAAAATTTTATTTCCATATGGAAATATTTTGTCAAAATTTTATTTCTATAGAAACTGTTTTACATAAAAATTTTATTTCTATAGAAAAATTGTGAAGTACATCTTAGTTGAATAGGAATAATTTTCTAAAATCTACTAAAACTTTATTTTGCTAACGAACATTGTTATCGATTGTTTTATTATGCTCCCATAATAAAATATGTGGTAAAACAGCATTATCGCGCATGTGCCAAGAATTTTTCTCCAAGGGCGTCATGACCGGGCTTAAAAAAATGCAACAATTACCATATATGTTGTCATTGTACGGCAAGCGATCGATTGTTCTATGTTTTTTCTTCCATTAAAGCCCGCTATGCACCTCTTAATCGAAATTTCGGCAAACTGCCCAAGAAAATCAATTAACGTGTGAAACGTACAGAGGACGCTGTTATCGACTGTTTACAAATTTGCTCAATAAGAAATGCATATCAAAATGGTGTTAAAAGATTGGCTACTAGCCTGAATCCATCCGAACTTTTCAGATTGAACTTTGATTTATCAGACAAGAGGATCATACACTGAAAAAAGGTGAACTGTTTTATAGGAAGAACGAACTAACTCGTGCCGGAAATTGAACTACATTGTATTCTACCATTTGAAGATTCTCACCAAAGCACATGTCACAACTTACGGAAAATTTAATGCCCTTGTTGTGCTTTATTTTACTGCAGTTCACAAATTACCACCATTCATAGAAGATGAATGAACCTAAACGTGAAAAAGAATATCTTGTGGCGACAATACCATGACCATTTTAACACATACAATTAGTTCATTCTTACTATTTTTCGGAAACGTACGCAAAATTTTCATTGTTTTAGTTCATGATTGAACACATAGGATCATTGATACTTATATGTTAACCTTTTTATACCCTGCCACCAATAGGATGGGGGGGTATATTTAACTTTGTCATTGCGTTTGTAACACATTCGCGAAATATTGCTCTAAGACCCATTAAAAGTATATATATTCTGCGGTCGTGCAGTGAAATTCTGAGTCGATTCTGGAGCATGTCGTCCGTTTTCGGTCCGTCTGTTGAAATCACGCTAACTTCCCGAAGAAAGAAGCTATCGACTTGTAAACTTGGCACAAGTAGTTGTTATTGATGTTAGGTCGGATGGTTATTGCAAATGCCGCCATCATCGGTCCACTTTTTACGTATAGCCACCAATAAACGGACCCCCAAATCTTGGCTGCGAGGCCTCCTAAGAGAAGCAAATTCATCCGGATCCGGCTGAAATTTGGTACATCGGTGTTAGTAATATCGGTTCTCTAACAACCAATGCAAAATATTGGTCCGATATCGGTCCATAATATATATAGCCCCATATAAACCGAACCCCGCATTTGGCTTGCGAGGCCTCTAAGAAAGGCAAATTTCATCCGCATCCGGCTGAAATTATGATACATTGGTGTTAGTATATGGTCTCTAGAAACAACAAAATTTGGTCCACATCGGTCCAATAATTATATATAGCCCCCTATATAAACCGATCCCCCGATTTGGCTTTGCGAAGGGCGCTCTAAGAGAAAGCAAATTTCATCGATCCGAGCTGGAAATTTGGTACATGGTGTTAGTATATGGTCTCTAACAACCATTCACAAAATTTGGTTCCACAGTCGGTCCATAATTATATATAGCCCCCATATAAACGATCACCAGATTTGACCTCCGGAGCCTCTCGGTGAACAGACCAAAATTCATATGATTCAGTTGAAATTTGGTACGTGGCTGTTAATATATGGCTCAAACTCCCATGGACAATGGTCGGTATCGGCGTTTCCATAATTATATATTAGGCCCCTTATTAAACCGATCCCAGATTTGACCTCCATTAGCCCCTTGGAGAGCCAATTCTTCCCATTCGCGTTGAGAAATTGGTACGTGATGTTTAGTATATGGCATCCAACAAACCATGCAGGAATTCGGTTCTTATTAGTCCAAATTTATTATATTAGCCCCCGATATAGGACCGATCCCAGATTTGACCTCCGGTGCCTTTTGGAGAAGCACAGACTCATCCGATCTGCCTTGAAATTTGGTACGTGGTCGATCGATATATGATATTTAACAACTGATGCAAAAGTGGTCCATTATCAGTTCCATAAATCATATATATTTCATAGGCCCCATATAAAACGATCCGAGATTTGTTTTGGAGCCTTGGGGAAGCAAATTTCAATCCGATGAGTTTTAAATTTGGTACCATTGGATAGGTAATATTGGTTCGTTTAACAACCATTATTATTTTTTGTGAATTGATAAGTCAGTAATAGTAATTATTTAATTCTTCGGATAATGGCTGAGTAGTGAGGTTTATTAATGTATTTTTGTTTTACTTTGCCTAACTAGGTCCATACTCGGTCTAATAGTTATATATATTCTCAGAATAAATCGATTTCCAATCACACAAAATGCGGTCACATATCAAGTTCATAATTGTATATTAGTCCCCCATTATAAGCGGACCCCCATACTTTCAATTCTGCTCTTCTAACGTACCGCTGCAAAAGTCCATATCGGATTTCGTAATTATTGTGTAGGACTTTTTTTACATACCTTTTTTGTTCCAATACTATACCACGCTATGGACTAAACTACACAACTATAGAAAACGATTGTTAAGAGTTTTGGATACCACAAGCCCAAGAAATTCGAATTGTGGCTGACAGTCATTTCGTAGAAGTTTATACGGCAATCCATAGTGGAGCGGTACATAAGATTCGGGCCTGGCCGAAACTTACGCCGAAGTTACTTGTTAGTTCATAAAATGTTCATTTATATTCTGATATAAATTTTTACCGGGAAACTTGGTTGAGGCAGTTATTACGGTGCTCTGTTTTAAATTTGTTCCTTTACGTGTGTTCAGTGATAAAAAAATTTTCCACTAAATTGGTGCGAGAAAAATCATATTTCCTAATGAATATTCCATGAAACGTTGTTAATCGATTGCTTACATTGTTTTTAAAGAAATACATGGACAAAACTGCATATATTTTGCACTATAACATAATTTGGAGGACATACTTCGAAACAGGAAATTTTTTGCAATAAAAATAAGTTAAATTATAGCGTTTCTTTAACTACGGTAATTTCGGTGTACTCCAATGGGCTTTACTTTCAAGTTAAGATGCTAACTTTTGGGCAAATTCCATCGGCTTGTCTATGTTTGCTAGATATAAACGCCTATCCCTCTTTTCATTTTACTTAAAAAAAAAAAACCCGGGGCTTTCTTTCGATCTAGACTTGCAGCTCCAATGTAAATTTCCCTTGTAGCATTGCCATAGGGCAGTTTTTACATGTGCTTCTTATATGTTAATACTAAGTACGTTTCTGCGATAAAAACATGCAGAGTCTAATGTGCTTTACAGACTAGTCAGCTATTTCCGGACGACAGTGCATCGTGTCGAACATATCCCTATAATTGTGACATTATAAGTTATAGTCGAAGGCATAATCGATACTGCTGCATGTCTTATGGGCATCGATAACACATTTACTGATTATTTAGTCATCGGGCGACAAGTCGTATATCGATTCGACTTGTCGCCGATGACACTGTAAGATTCTATTTACAAACACCGGACATTCTGTCCGGAAAACTTATACGTCTGTAAAGCGCCAATAAGAATGCCGGTTTTGCCCCATTTTATAATCGAATAGTCATTTCTCTGGTATACACCTAGTCACACACATATTTTTGTTTGAGCGATACAAATCAATAAACATATATGATTGCCAACCATTTCAAATGATACCACGAATTACAAGTGTTATATGATAGTCGAATTCTTTGTAAAATCACAGTTTGAATTGTGATTAAGAGAAGAGAAGGTTTTGTCCATAGTAACCTTACATATAATTTTATTAATCAAGATTATGGGAATAATTAAATTAGTTTCCAATTAATTTATACTAACCGGTAGTCGAAAGTGTACTTTATCACAAATCAAACTATTTGTTGCTTGTTGAGATTTAAAATTAAAAATGCTAGAAGTTTTATATTCTTGTCACAAATTTTCAATCAGCGATAGACGTCGAAACTTGACACAACATATTCTTCGTAAATTAGCAAGCTAAAAACTGACATTAAGTTGGACACTATTCATTGAATTTGTCATAGTATTTTTTTTATAATTACAAAAACGATTATCGCAGGGACTCGCGAAACCGATCAGAATAAATTCAGCGAATATTTATAGACTAAGGCCTGGTATGGACCTTTGCTAATTTACTACGTTTCAAACTGTAGCCCGGTTTTGTAACTTTCGGAAATATAAAAATTAATGAAATTGTGTTGCAAAACATGTTCATATGGAAGAAAAAATTTAAACAGTTGATAACCAACTCATTTACCATTTTTTTTAGCGTAGCTAGACAATCTTCTTGGGGGAGGGGGGGGGGCTATAGCCCCCCTACTAAAAATTTTATAGACTGAACTTATAACTTCAAATTAAATTTTTTTATTTCATAAAAATTAATAAAAAATGATAGACATCAAAAATAACTCGACAATTAATTTATAATAAAGCAACTTAATGTAGTTCCACACTTTCCAGCAAAAAAAAAGGCGAGTTGTTCTAAAAGCACCAACTTTAAAAAGCACTTCACAAGAAGTTAATTATTTTATTTTTCTTTTTTTTTCAATAGTTTAAAAAAAGAGTAGGAATAAATAAAGTAGTACAAATTATTCAAATTTTGCCACAAAAATGACAAAGCCATTATAGAAAAATCAATACTTTTTGAAAATATTCGAGGGAAAATGTTTCAATCAAGATTTGGAATGCATTAAAAATTATAAAAAATATAAAAATTATTTAGCTGGGAAAATATCACACAATTTTTGAATTCACATTCAAAACACTGAATTCGGATCACACCCTAAGAAGTGATTGCACAATCAATTGCAACGGGCTTGTTCAATGCGACATCCCTCCTTATGACAAATCATATTAAAATTTCAATTCGCTTCTACGCCAATTTTGCACCACTCCCGCGACCCAAAAAGAAACATATGTCGCTTCTTTTTGGGCGGTGCTTTTTTGCAGATTATTAAGATATTAATTTATGAAAGAATAGTTTTCATTATCAATTACTATTTTTTTTAATTAAAATTGACTGAATCAGAATCAACAAAATAATAAATAATTAACTAAATTCACAAACCACAAGATTATTCATAAAATATCAAATTTTTTCAAATTCTGGGGGGTGGCCTGAACTTTTTCTGGCGGGGTCTTAAGGCCCCCTCCCAGAGGCTTCCTACGCTTATGGCTTCTTTACAGAATATATTTGATTAGGGCAAATATACCAATTGAATTTCTTATTGCCCATTAAAAAAATAGTGAACCCATCAGAAAGGAAAATTTTGCGTTAATTTAGAAAAAAATTTTAAAAAATTTTAACTAGAACTGTATTACAAAACGTCGGTTTCACAAAAAAAATAAGTTAAAATATTTTAACACAAACGTAAAGTTTTTTTCAATTGTTAAGAAAATTTCGTAGTTTGAAGGAATAAATTGGAGTTAAAAATTATATAAACTTCTTTAGTGCCATATGAAGTTCAAAGGAAGTGCATATTATTGGTAAAATTTACAAATTTTAAGAAATTCTGAACTATTTTGTGGGAGACAAGCATTTAGTACCTCTTTGTGTATAATTTTTTTCACTTTATTAGTTCCGTCAACTACTTACGCAAAAAAATATTATAGAAAATAAAACTTTGACAAAATTTTCTATACAAATAAAATATTGATAAAATGTCTATAGAAGTTGTAATAATAAATTTTGATAAAATTTTCTATAGAAATATAATTTTGACAAAATTTCTATAGAAATATTTTGACAAAATTTTCTATAGAAATAAAATTTTGACCAAATTTTCTAGTTTATAGAAATTAAAATTTATAAACCAAAATTTTCTATAGAAATAAATTTTTGAGAAATTTTCTATAGAAATAAAATTTTTGATGAAATTTCTATAGAAATAAAATTTTTGACCAACAATTTTCTATAGAAATAAAATTCTTGACAAAATTTTCTATTTAAGAATAAAATTTTGAGAAAATTTTCTTATAGAAATAAAATTTTTGATAAAAATATTCTATAGAAATAAAAATTTCTCGAAACATAAAATTGCATTAACTAAAATAGAATTAAATTGGGATTTAGTACCAAAAATGGGGTCATTTTTTTGAGTGTGGGATAGGGCGAACTTCGACTAGATGTGCTCGGGCTATGACACAGAGGAGATTTTTAAAATGTACAAAATCAAAAGTCATTTACATTATCTTTATAAACTTTTCATTAAACTGCAGTGAGATGTTATTTAGTCGCGCTGTTTATATTTTGCTCAGTGTAGAAGGCTACATCAGAACACTGTGTTGTTTGCCACACAAAGGAAATTTCCACTAATGCGTGTGGAGAAAAATATATTTCCTAGATGGAATAATCCATGAGGCGTTGTTATCGGACTTGTTAAATACATGGCAAAACACTATTATTTGTACGTTAACAAAATTAGCATACCTTACAAATTTGGCCCAAAAGCTAGATATAAATTTTAGACTATCGCTTCTCATATATATCGCGTGACACTTTCTCATTAATTCAAAGTTGTCTAAAGTGTGTTTTCTATAAATTAAAATCTTGACATAAAAATTAAATTATAAAAATTTTTGATAACATTTTCGATAAGGAAATAAAATTTGACAACTTTTCATAGAAATTAAATTTTTGGCAAAAATAAGATTTGGTAATTTTTTTGTTCGAGTTAATTATATTTGGTTTCCATAGAAATTAAAATTGAAAAAATTTTCTATAGACAATAAAATTTCAACAAAATTTTCATAGGGAAATAAAATTTTCACAAAAATTTTCTATTAGAAATAAAATTTTCACAAATTTTCTAATAGAATAAAATTTTCACAAAATTTTCTATAGAATATAAAATTTTTCACAAAATTTTCTATCTAGAAATAAAAATTGTTCACAAAATTTTCTTATAGAAATACAATTTTCACAAAATTTTGTATAGAAATAAAATTTTGACAAAATTTTCTATAGATATACAATTTTCACAAAATTTTCCCTTATAATTTATTATAT
>PGFW01024097.1:3367-14873 GCA_003123925.1 Haematobia irritans
TATACGCTCTGACGATTAGTAATTGATTGTCCGATTTGCTTTTATCTGGTTTGGATTTCAGTCTTCGCGATCTATCGCTTCTCCAAACCAATTTTTTATTTGATCCAGACAATACTGAATAATCATCGTTTTGGGTTTTGACCATCTTAGACGATTTGCTTGAAATTTAGAGATCTATGAGATAAAATTCAATCCAAAAGACCCTGTGTTCCAATTTTACATATAAACCCTATAATCCTATCGCTTGGAATTGGAAATTCTTTAGAGTGATCTTTAGGTCCACAAATAAGCGCCGCTGAATATGTGATGTCACATTTTATCCATAGTTTAGTTATTACCTTTTATAGAACTGTCTGCCGAATTATGACTTTTCATGGTTTCTAGAAAGAATTTTATACGGTTTGTTTTGCAATTGCGAAATTTAGATTTTTACTTACCCTTACATTCATCTTGGAAGCTCGAGTTTGGTCAAAGTAGTAGTGTAAGACCGCACAATTGCACTTCTTGGCCGTCTAGTCACATTTTATCTTTTAAAATCTGCCTCCTGTATAGTCAAACTTCATGGTAAAATTATTCCAATTTGCAATGTATACACTTACGTCGCTAGGATGCATAACGAAAATTGGGTAAGGTGTTAAAATTTGTGTTGCAATGGTTAGAATTAATATATGGATATGGGGAATATAATCCCGATTGCACAGTTGTTACATTCTACAAAATTGTATTTTTTTTTATATTTGGTAGATTTTTAGATTTTTGCAAAAGTATCCCTCTCCATAAGAGTTACTGTCAATTTATATAATGCGTGTACTTGTATCCCTCAATTTACGTACGTGATTTGGTTCTGGTTTTTGACGACGTTATTCGAACAGACGTTTAAACCGGAATTGACAATTTGCTCATACGATTCTCCATAAGCCCATTTTAATTAGTTGTATTATTGTGGTAGTACATATATAAAATTTAAACCATAAGAGAGTTAAGCTCACATGGGAAAAACTTTGCTGGTGTTCTAAAATATTAAGCAGTTCTTCAAGAAGAAATCTCTTCTTTCGGTGCGCTTCGACCATTGCATTTATATGCATATTCTAACAGATTTCGACGATTTTCAAGGTAAGAATTTTCAGAAACTAATTGTTTGTCGGATGTATAATCGTTTGCTATTATTTCACTTATGAAGGCGTTTCTGATAAGTTGGCCGCAAAAAATGAACGAGCCTCGTAAATCGAATAGGGCGACGTAAAACCGAAGGCGCACGTATGAGGATTGCGTGTCGTGATATACACTTTACAAGCAGGGATCCGGAGCGGAGCGGAGCAACCTTTTTTTGCGGGAGGGGGAGCGCATTTCTAAATCCGGCGGAAGCAGGTCGGAGCGTGTTCCAATGAAAACCTCTCCGGCTACGAATAAATATTTACTTGAATGAATGTGTAGACTTTGAATTTACTGTTGTATGGTAATTTCACTTTTTAGTAGTACTTTATGCGTAGTGCTGAGTTTTAAACGTTATAAATGTACGGTCATGTATTTTTGTACGTATGTACATTGGGGAAACCAACGTGTTTTTTAAGTATTGTTTTCAAAAACGGGGGGCAATGTCAATATATATCTAGTTATTGTTGTAAAAGTAAAACAGTACTTTTTTCGATCATTTCATTCCCGTATTCTCAGATGTTCTGTAAATGAACGTCAAATTAAATGCAATTTAAACGATTTTATTTATTTACAAGATTTTTTAGTTCTTCTTACACTGAAATATATTTAAGTTCAAAGATTCCATGTTCCTTTAGATAAGCGGAAATTTTTTGGCCAACAAATTTTTTTTTATTTTTGTTAACATGGAAGACGCTTTCCTCTAACATAAAGTTTTTTTTTTCGTCCAAAAGCAATAAAATTTTGCAATGAAGTTTTGTATTCCTTTATAATTAAGTATTTTTACTTAAAAATGTGTTAGTCTCATAAATGAGAGTTACAATTTTTGAGGTAACGGTCACGCGACTGTTATAATTTTAAGGAAAATTTCTTTTAATTTAATTAAATTGTCTTTAATTTGTATATCCTTTTTGCATCTCTCTAGCATAGCTAAAAATGTTTAAAAATTAGACATGTTTTTCACCTTTATTTTTTAAAGACTTTTTTACTGAAACATAGCATATTTCTACTGGAAGCGGTAGTCTTCGGGCATTTTCATGTAGCTCGTTAGGCTTTTAGCCAGTTAATGAAGTTTAATTGCAAATTATTTTCTCAGTTAACTTTTAATGAAATAATTTTTCGTTGCAGTTAAGTTCCTAATGCATTTGAGTATTATGAAAGATGGCAGCTTGTCCCATAATACGGTCAAAAGTTGTTAGTTAACGGATTTATAACGGCTTTATTTTTTGAACATGGGGGTTAATATTGGAAAAAAAATCCAATTCCGTTAATCTGTTCTTTTAAAGGATTTTGATAACACATGACGGCAAGAATCTAAATATTTGTAAGAATAACTATTTGCTTTAGTCAAATTTAAAGGAATTACGTCTTGTAGTATCTTTATGTATGTCTCCGGCTTCATTTTTGGTCTTCGGAATTAATACCCAATGTTAAGTAAGACAAATCTTTGGAACCGGGCATGCTTTTTTTTCTTACTTTGCTTTACTATTTATATTCTAGCATTCTTGATTTCTGATTTTAGTTTCGAAGATTTAATTTAAAATTTTGGATAGTTTTTCAATTTTTGGGTGAAAAATGTGAGATATACATTTTATTGTACAATAAAGGCCGTGAAAAAGCGAATTAGATTAACAACTAGATTGAGCAGAATATTCAGTAGGTTATACCACGCGATTATGTCGATGGACGGTGTTGTAAAAATTAAATACAGCACACATTTAGCAATATATACAACTTCTTTACGTCTGTGTTGCTCCAAACAAAAAACTTTCGGAGGATGATTAGTTACTTATTATCTGATTGCTTTATAGACTTTCAATTCAATCAGCGTTTTGCCGTTTGGTTCCACCGGACCAAAATTGGTCCACAAAGGTTTCTAATTTTTAAGATTAGTGCCGATGGTCAGACCAACTGATTTGTCCGTTTTGGTGCATTTTCATAAATTTGGTTTTCTATCACATATTATTAGTTAGTGCGTGCACCGCAGAATATTGCTCGGCGAGGCAAATGTTTCAATCGCTTTAAAATACGAATACTATTTTGCTGACTTAGAAGACGTTTCTCTGAAAAAAAGTTTTTCTTCGTTAAAGTCTACTAACTTTTCAAATTGAGTTGGTTTGTCCTTACAGGCTAAGTGATTCGACATATAAAGTGTGATTCCTATAATTGATTTTTTGCAAATTTCGTGTTTAATGAAGGCAAATGGATTTATATGATTTCTGAAAAAATGCTTACAAGATTAATAAAATTTTCAAACATCTTGTTTTAAGTTCATTATACCTAAACCACATAGTGGTTAGGGCTAATATAATTTTTGATCTGCTCAAAAAAATGTCCTACAGATATATATTATTTTTAGACCCCATTGAATATTACGATTCACTCAGAATACCTCCTGACAGTCGATTCTAGCGCTTGGTCGTACGTCACGTCGTCGTCCATGTACATGTTGTTCACCCAGGATGTTCCGTCGATTATTAAACGTTTTGGTGAATTTTTTTGCTTTACAGAGGAGTTTTTTTGGGACAAAGGAAACGGGGACAACGTTTAATTTGAACTTTGGAAGAAATCGGATCAAATTTAGATATATGTATGCGCGGTTTCGCAATGGGGTCACGTTGCACTTTTTTTTACTAACCGATCGTCGGTCAAATTTTCGCAAATATCTTTGTGATTAACCTTTAGTCTGAAATTTTCATCGAATCGTTTCGATTGTAGATCATTTAGGTCATATTATTTGTTATCGCCCGATTTTTCAAATTAGGTCATTAAACTTTATTTTATCAACCGATCTTTACTCAAAAGTTTGGCCAACAGTATCTTCTTATTAGCAGTAAGCTATATGTGAAAAAAATCATTCGAATCCGGTTGCAGATTTAGTATAGCCCCATATATGTACGCCCCGATTTTTTTTTCTAATAAAACTAAACTCCATTTGAACCAATCAATGTGTTCTGTACTATTGAAACTCTTTCTTCGAGGGAGCGACGATTTTTTTTCTTCGGGAAGCGGAGCGAGGGCGGAGCGACGTGAGCGGAGCGGTTTTTTTTTTTTTGTTCGCAGCGAGAGCGGAGCGGGAGCGGACAAAAAAGGACCATCCGGATCCCTGCTTACAAACTTCAACTACTTGTTGCTTATTTCTTATTCGATCAGAAGCCTTGTTAACATTTGTAACAGTCCATTTATGTCGATACTGAAATTATATTCAGGTTCTTGTGGATTTTTGAATCTATAAATTTGATTTCTTTTTTTTAAATAATAAACATCGCAATTGTGGCACCGAGGAAAATGCTAAATTTTTTATAGGAATAAATTTTCTAGAATAAAATTTTGAAATTTTCTTAGAAATTCATTCAGACAAATCTTTTATGGAAATAATTTTAAAAAATTATAGATTAAACTTTTGAGAAACTTTCTTATAGAAATAATATTTAAATTTTTTATAGATTTTCTATAGAAACGAATTTGACAACATTTTCTTATTATGAAGTAAAATGTTGACAAAATTTTCTATTATTGTTTGCTATATCAATTCAGAATTCGTACGAATTTTCGTAAGCATTTCGAAAGTAAATGTTTCGATGTCATAAATAGTTGCTAGCTTATTTTCCTTATTGAAAAGGCCGTTTTATTGATAAAGTTGCGCCAAAAAAATCGACGGTGAATAGCGACGTTAATCGAAGTTGGATGTAGAACAAAAATTTGACGGTACTCGTAAATCGAAGAGCAGTAAACGAGGCGAGGGATTGCTGTAATTATACACTAAACTATTTGTTTTGTTATTGTACTATATTGACTCAGAAGCCCTTGACATTGTACATTTATATGTCGATTATCTTGAAATTTTTATTCGAGTCTTTGTGAATTTTTAACTCATATAGAACTTGTTATTTTTATACCTGATCCACACTGTGCGAAAAAGGGTATATAAGTTTTAGTGCGTTGTTTGTCACCCGGAGGGACGAGATAGACTATCGGTCTTTGGGCTCAAACTATGTCAGGGGTGGCTCCTGATCGATATGTGCATGTTCCGGTGCTGTCCGTGATACATTTTTGTAATCAAAGTCTATGGCGCAGTTTTATCCATCGACTTAAAATTTGGACACAAGTTGATGTGTTTTGGCTCAGATAAGATCCCTATTTGATTTTGGAAAGAATCGGTTCAGATTGATTAGCTCCCAGTAATTTATTTCGCCCGTATGATTATATGGCCCAGAAGCCGCAGTTTTACCCGTATTTGCTTAACATTGGCACGAAGGAAGAATCAATAGTACTATAGTCAGATGTTGCCAATTTTGATTGAATCTGTTCAGAGTTTAATTAGCTCCATTATATCTTTACGCCCAATTTGGGACTTATACGGTCTCAGAAGCCCAGAGTTTTACATAATTTGGTGTTGAAATGTGACAGGATAGAATTACATGTTGTAGTCTAAGCGGCCAAAATGTTGGTTGAAATCGTTAAGATTTAAGATTATAGCTTGATTTTATATAGCTTATCGCACGATTTTACACTCATATGACCACAAAGGCCATTTTTTGACTCCATTTAGTTGAAATTTTGACTGCGTAGATTAGATTCGAGCTTATTGCGTGCGAAATTTGGTTGAAATCGGTTCAGATTTTAGAATAGCTCCAAATATATAAGCTTTCGGCGATTCTACAGTATATGGGACACAGAGGGCCGAATTTTTTTGCCACCGATTTTAGTTGAATTTTTGCCAGGGAGGTTAATTGAAGCATTTGTACCAGCTATTGCGTGCAATTTGGTTGAATTGCGGTCAGTTTGGATATTAATTCCCATATATAGGCTTTTCGCCCGATTTACACTCATTATGACATCAGAGGCCAATTTGTTTAACTCCGATTTGTTGAATTTTGCACAGGGGTAGCAATTAGATTGTAGGACTTATGGCGTGCCAATTTTGGTTTTGAATAGCGTTCAGATTTTAGTATAAGCTGCAATATATATGTTTTTTTCTGACTTTCGACAATAATTGGTCATAACATTCAAATTTCTTGTAACTCGCACTGCTTAGTCGAAAGTTGTATAATGCTTCTTATTTTCTAGATTCTGTAGCATTATATCGAGCGATAATTTTCATAATGAACTTTGGAAGTTTCCTTTTAAATTGCTTTCAGATTTAATGTTTCCCATAGTTTTTTTTTTTACTACTTTTGTGTTCTCCCGTGCATTACCGGTGAATTTTGACATCCAGGTCTATAGATTTTGTAGCAAGTCTATCAAATTCTTCATGATCGGTTATTCAATGTATTGTCTTTCGGGACAACTTTTATATATGCCCCCAACACTTTTGACGGATGATTTGAATATGGTATCGAAATTTGATCTACAAAGTGTGCTGCAGGTATAATTAGTCGGCCCCGCCCGGCTTTAGGACTTTCCTTTACTTTGTTTTTAATATTAAACCTCGACAATTTTTGGCACGAGGAAATTCCCTATAGATAATTTTGGTTATTGATATAAATTTTGAACGAAATGTTTTCTATAGAAATAAATTCAGACAAAATTTTCTTGGAATAAATTACAACATCTATACGAAAAAAAAAATATCAGATGAAAATTTTCTAGTAGAGGATTAAATTTGGACCAGCACTTTTTCTATAGACATTTCCTGCTAAACGATTTTGACAAAAAGTTTTCCGATATTAGAAACTTAAATTTTTGACAAAATTTTCTATAAAACAAAATTTCTTTTTCGAATAATTCAGACTAAATTTTCTTTGGATAAAATTTAAAAATTTTAAGAATAGTTTTTCGCAGAAAATTTTCTATTAGAAATAATATTTTGACAAATGTTCTATGAAATAAAAAAATTTTGAGTTTTGCAGCAATCCTTTTCTGGGGAAGATTTCTGTTAATTTCTTTTGGGTTTAAGGGATTAGTTTATGCTGCAAGTAGAGGATGGATGAGAATATGTAATCTCGAGGCGGCCGTTTATAAACTGATGTAATCCCTTTATATAATATAGCACACCCAACAATTTGAAGATTTGAGATGTACTTGATTGTAGATATATCAAAATGAGAGGTTGATATTGAGTTGAACCTACCTCTTCCTTACTTTGTTAATCTGATATTTTTGGGATTTATTTTCGGAGTCCAGTCATGTTTTGTACATGGCATTACCAAATATGCTTAATATTTGCAAAACATTTTGAATTAATTATTTTATCTTGCCTTGCTAACAATCTTATTTTACTTTTCGTTGCCAGAGTATTTTTTTGTTTAAAAGACGATTTGGAAGTCATAATACAAAAAGCAATCCTCCCGTGTAAGCCATTATTTAGGTGGGGATGATGTCATAATTGCTACGGAAGCTGCGTGCACGTCGACGGCACAAATGGTGTTATAAGAAATAATTTTCAATTTATTATACGCAAAGGAATAAGTTAAGAAGTTGACTAAACAAATTTTTTCGTTGTAAGTACGCATGAATTGTGATGTTGTAATATAATCAAAAGTTGATGAATATGTTTTTTTTTTTTTTTTTCAAATTAAAATATTATAATTCGGAATTTATTCGACAGATATACTTAGGGTAAGGTAGTCTTCAGTTCAGTTATTTATTTTTTCATTGAGCAGAATTTGTTCGTAATGTCCGGTTATCTGGTTTTTAAGGCTTGTTAGCTAAAGGGGTTTTATGGGTTTTTTTCATCTCCCTACCATACCTTCAGTATTTCTTTAATATGGATTATATTTCATCTATTAGATTTTTTTTATTTTTGAGGTATCTCACAATGGAGTTTACCCCTACGAAAATTATGTATGCTAGCAATTGTTATGCATTTGTGACAATAATATAATTTCAAAATAATATTTTTATACCAAAATTTTGAATTGTCAATTTAGTACAGAAATCTATCGAAATAATTATCTTATAATTGATTGGTAAGTTCTTCAATTTTCTTTGGTTTAGCGTTTTCATATTTTCGAGATACCGACGTGCTTTCCGATTTTACTCATATTTTTTAAATTTCAACTTGTCTTGAACTTTGTTTCAACAATTGAGAAATTTTAATTCATTTGACTGACAATCAGCGTTTCAACTATGTTTGGTGTCTGACTTTTTGTTTTCGTTAATACTAAAAACTAGCTATACTAAAGTTGGCTTGCTTTCAAACTTTAAAGTCCCAGCCCGTCTTTTTCATTATTTTTGACATAGTATGGGACTTCATGCCATATATGGCGAGTTTTATGGAGCCAGGAGGCAACAGTTTTTGATATTGCACCGAAAGTACCCACGTTGTGATATAACTCCCGGCGGCATAGAAAATTTTCATACATCTGCAAAATTTATGTTTTTTTAGTAGGGTGGTAATGAGATACTAGTGATTTCAAAAGTTGATATTTTTCAATGTTTCTAGATTTTTGAAAGTCGATTTCTCGATTTTTTTTTTAGTATTTGGTAAATATCGATTTCTACTGATTTGAACAAGAATTGGATGTTAGCTGTTTGCTTTGGTTCTGTCCTGGATTAGGACGAATTTTTAAAATATTCTTGAACTTGTTGTCTATTTATTTCAACGGTCGATTTGACGATAGTCCCTATTGCACAAGGATCTTTATAGAAAACAAAGTACAAAAATTTCTATTATAGCATTTTATTGTCAGTTTCTTCTTTCCTGTTCTTCTTTCGATTGCATCTTAATGTTACGTGAAACTTTATGTGGTACATTGACTATACCGCATTTGCCTTGTATACGTGCATATGATTGTACAATTTCATTCTTCCTAAATTAAGATCCACACAATGGGATGACCAATCCACTCCGAATGTTGTGAATTTTAAACGTCTCATGTGCGCTGTGCTGAGTGGGCGGCTTTGTACGTTCAATCGTAACAAGTCGCTGTGCGGTAGCTCGAAGGAGCTGCCGGAGGACGCATGCAGTGATCGCATCTATCACTTCAATGTAAGGGAGTGACACATTTGCTCGAATTCTTATAGAATTCAATGTTTATGTTTAAGTTTAATTAGTCGACTATATTGACTTATATGTGAGCACGATGTAAAATCGACGAGGAGCACATTGGGCCCGGTATGGATATCTTTACTTAAGGCGATGTTTGGATACTTTGATCGTATATCAGCATTGCTGAATGGCCATCGTAGTACTATTGCGCAACTTGGTTCCAATACTATGACAGGTGATATGTTTACCATGCCCGACTGCTAGAATTGATGGGGACAACTGCCGAGATGTGTGCCCAGCGATGAGCTTTATACAGTTATTCTCTCTTGGGGATGGACAACACATTGTTAGCAGCTCAGCTTGTTAATTACAGATGCATGGCTGATAATCAGAACTATGTGAGCTATATTCACGAGTGCTGTCCCTCTTTAAAATGCAGACTTCAATTACGCGAATAGTCGCGAGCTCACATCTATGCTGATATGAACAGAAACCTATGGAGATTTTGTCTAGACTGCCTATGGGTTTCTGGAATGGAAAAAGAAAATTACAGATGGTTTTCTGGTACACCGAATTGCAGGGATTGGTTCGGTAAGTTTTCGAAGATGTATGGGCCTCAGTGGTCGCACTGTGTCAATTGTACCAAGCCTGGTAGGTATATATTGGAGTCATCCGTAACTACTTGAGTTACATACATCCAGTAATACCATGAGTATACATCTTTTTCGTTCTCCCTCACTGAGAAGCAGTCAAACGTGGAATCATGGTGGAATGATGATGGGAGGACCAGGTGGTACCGGTGGCCGAACAAATATACCCGCAATATATCTCTCATATCAGGCTCGACCCCTGAAGAACATTGTCTCCAATTGTGCCTTTGGTTGGATTGCAATGCAACAGTTTTGTATAGCCACCATTGAATTGGCCATGTCTTGGCATGATGGTGAGAAGCATTGCTCCAAATTAGGAGGCCATTTGGCCTCCATACGCAACGAACAACATCAGCAGACCATCAATGAACTACTAATCAAAAGTCCTGGTTACAAGGATGAGAATGCCTATTGGGTCGGTGGTTCGGATAAAAGTTACGAAGGTGATTTTCGTTGGAGCGATGGCCTGCTTTTTCAATATACCAGTAAGTTAGCGAACATGGTGCAAATTATTTGGCTAATTGGATAATTTTCTCATTCCTTTATTAATTTACCCATAGATTGGTTCCCTGGTTGGTCGCAACATGGCCATTACAATAAGCAACCCAATGATGATGGTTTAAGCAGTCAGGATTGCATAGAACTACGAAGATATTTTCGTACACCACCCGGAATTCAAAGCAATCGTAGTCCTGTAACGAATCGTTATATGTGGAATGATCGTGATTGCAGTGCCAACAACTATCTAATATGTGAGAGAGCTATGGATGACGGTAAGTTGGGGCGAGATTCCTACCAGTATTTCGAAAAAACTTAAGGAACACCGACAAAGACTCTCTAAGTTAGAGAGACATCAAGTTTTTGTATTACATGTGGCCTAAGAAGTGTTTTTTCGAACCACTCTGAAACTTATTTGCCTTCTTCTCATTAGCAAAATGAAACCAAAGGCAAAGAACAGCTATACTCTTCAACATTAAACAAATTAAAAAAACAAGTATATACAGCACTAAGTTCGGCCGCGCCGGAATCTTAAATCACCCACCACCCATGAAACCAAGATATTTAGGGTTTCCTTTGAAAGTTCAGGAATGGCTTGAGGACTTGAGGACACTTCCCGAAGATCAAATTTAAAAGATTCTACTATGAGGACTATATAAGATTCTGGATTTATAAGAACCTATTTTTGTTTGAAGTTTTAGAGGAATCAATTAACATGCTCCTTGTAGTTGCAAGAAAATTATAAAATAACGTCTTGATTTGATAATCTTCAATCTGTATGAAGTAAAAATCTGGAAATTTTACATATGGAGGCATTACCCAAATGGACCGATAAATAACCTTAATCCGTACTACGTTTTTGTGAAGCTTAATAATACGCAGAATATTTACAATTTCCGGGCAAATCAGATAAGAAACTACGATTATAGAAACCCAAGGAGTTAAATCGGGAAAAAAAGATGGTTTTATGGGGGCTATACGTAGAAAAATATGACCGTAACTCACCGCTTTTCGCCACACCTCTTTATGACCTGAATAATACCTCTAGATTTCCAATTTGAAGGCAAATAGGATAAAAACATTCGGATTCTAAGAAGCCCAAGAAGTAAAATCAAGAAATATCGGTCTATATGGGGGCTATACCAAAATATTGGACCGATCACTCACCATTTTCCGGCACACCTCTTTCATGGTTCTAAAACACCTCTAGATTCTCACAATTTCAGCAAGTTGGATAAAGAAACTTCGAGTTTCTATAAGCGCCAAGACCCCA
>PGFW01024110.1:24163-35395 GCA_003123925.1 Haematobia irritans
TCGCAAAACTAAGAAACAAACTATACCCGAGTCTAATAATCAACGTGTCCAAAGAAATCACAATGGCACCGGCAAAATCTAAAAACCAACAACATAATTCCAATGCCACGCAAAAGTTTAATGAAATCCAAACGAAGAATATAGACGCTGCAAAAAAGATGGTCGAGAATTACGAGTCCTCCTCGGAAGAAGAAGAATTGGATGAGAAAACCATTTTAGGTACATAAGAGTTATTTGTCATCCCAGGGATTTATTTAATGTATTTGAAATGTTACTATAGATTCCCTGTACAAACATTATGACAAGGGAAAAGTTGATGATCGCCTATTGGCTAAAACTAGCAGTTTCTTGGAGAACGTTTTGCATTCCGGCGCAGCCACTTGCCTCATCTGTATTGGAAGCATAAAACGTGTTGATGCTATCTGGTCATGTAGATACTGTTACTGCTTTTTTCATTTGAATTGCATTCGGAGATGGGCCAATGATAGTATGGCTCAAATTAAGGCCCAAACCCAAAATGACCAACAAGGTTATTATAACCATTTGGGGGAATACGTCCCACCTAAAAAACTCAAAGCACTTCATTGGTGTTGTCCCCAATGCCGCAAAGAATTTACACCAGAAGAAAGACCATCCAAGTACGAATGTTTTTGCGGTCGAGAAGAAAATCCGCATCCCCAGCCGTGGCTAGTTCCTCATTCATGTGGTGAAATATGCGGTAAATCCTTACAACCTAATTGCGGCCATAAATGTACTCTGCTTTGCCATCCTGGACCCTGTCCGCCATGTGCCCAATATGCTAATACTTCATGCAAATGTGGAAAATCGCCACCGAAATCGGTAAGATGTATCGACAAACAATGGGAATGTCAAAGGAAATGCGGTCTAGTCCTAAAGTGTGGAGAACATGTTTGTCAACAAAGTTGTCATAATCCTGGTCAATGTCCTCCGTGCAAAAAGACAAGTGAACAATCTTGTGTATGTGGAAAAGAGACAATGAAAAGGCAATGTTACGACTTAGAGTGGCACTGTAAAAATATCTGCAATCGTAGTTACTCATGTGGATTGCATGTTTGTAAGAAAGTGTGCCATTCAGGTGAATGCGGTGATTGTCCCCTAGGTATGCCGCGATCGTGTCCCTGTGGTAAAGCGGTATGCGTTCTATTGACACATTTTAAAAACTTGATTTATTCCATTATATCTTTATGTCATAGAAAAAAGTCGGCCCTTGTAGCGAATCTATTGACACATGTGGAGATACCTGTCAAAAACTACTTCCATGTCAATTGCATACCTGTACTCAACGATGCCATAAGGGAAAATGTAATGCGGTATGTTGAAATGTATATAAAGACCCCTTTTAGATACTTGAAAAAATTATCTGACGTCAAACTAATTATATTTCCCATCAAGTGTGTCGAAAACTTTGAAACTCGCCTGTGCTTTCACCCAATTAATATTATTAATTTGAATAGTTGCACGATGTTGGAATATTGGTTACCATACTGAGATTTCACGTCATATGTATTCACCGAAATTTAATAATATTTTTCTACCAACCTCTGTATTCTGTATATTCCCTCCAGTGTCTAGTAATCATTAAGAAGAAATGTCGTTGTGGAATGCATGAAAAAGAATTGCCCTGTTCCAAAGAATTCACTTGCGAAACTAAATGCAAACAGACCAAAGATTGTGAAAAGCATCCTTGCAATCGAAAGGTAACAAAGTTATTTACTATGGATTATGCATTGCAGTTTTCGCGGTTACTTTATTACAATAATTAATTTTAAAGCATATAATTTTACTCGATTTACGACTGGAATATGGTTGATTTCATTGATATTTTTAATTATATCAAAAAAGTAACTGCGAAAATAATGTTATTTTAAACTCGAAAATGCCAGTCTCAAGACAATATTCCAATATTTTTTAGTGTTGTGATAAAAACTGTCCTCCTTGTGATAAAATATGTGGGAAACCTTTATCGTGCGGGAAGCACAAGTGCCAGTCCATTTGTCATAAAGGTCCTTGTTATCCTTGCCATCAGCAGTCACAAATTCATTGTCGATGCGGTAAAAGTAAAAAAACGGTCCCGTGTGGCAGGGAACGAAAGGCACGTGTGTTATGCTTGGAACCTTGCAGGTAATGATTATAGTCCTATACAAATTTTAAGGATATAAATAGCTCCATTTTTTTAAAAGGATTCCATCAAAATGCCATCATTATAACAAACATCGATGTCACAAAAACGACTGTCCCGCTTGTTCACAACCCTGTGGCTTAATGAATGATGTGTCCAACTGTGGTCATGTTTGCAATGCAAAATGTCATGCTGCCGTAAAGGCAGTTAAAAAGACAAATAAGAATACAGCAAGTATTTGGGAGCCTAACAAGCAGGTAAAGTAAAATTTGGCTGGTCTAAGTAAAATTTGAAAGGTCTCTACTAATTTATACAATGTTTTTCCAAAGTTCGAATATAAGTGTTTGCCCCATCCCAGATGTGAACAAAAAGTCTCGGTAACATGTATTGGTGGACACGAAATTGCAGAATGGCCCTGCTGGAATTCTAAACCAAGCTCTTGTCAACGCTTATGTAATCGATTATTAAAATGCGGAAATCATAAGTGTAATCTTGTGTGTCATAGTGTGCCAGACTTGAAAGATATGAAGGTAACATTGTTGGATATTAACGAAAATAATATATTACCAAACACTTTTTCTCAATAGCAACAACCAACATGTGCAGATTGTGATAGAGGTTGTGAAATCGGTCGTCCTGAAGGATGTACACATCAATGTCCCCGACCCTGTCATTTGCCTCCATGCAATCCATGCAGTGTGGCTATTAAAACCAAATGTCATTGTGGTCTGATGCCAATAGTTTACAAATGTAGTGATTATTACAATAGCGAAGCAAGTGAGAGTGAATTGCTAGAGAAACAGGAAAATTTGAAAAGTTGCGGTAACAGGTGCATGAAAAATGTATATTTCCAATCTACATTTTATTGGTACTTGTATTTGTATAATTTTTCATCATTTTCAGTATCCTTGTGGTCACCGTTGTGCTGCTAAATGTCACTCTGGCCCCTGCCCTTATCCTGATGCATGTCGCAAAAAAGTTCGTATTTTTTGCACTTGTAAACGTTTGAAACTCGAAGTTTCCTGCGAAAAGCACCGTGCTGGTGTCACTAAACTGGAATGTGATGAACTTTGTAGCGAAACCAAAAAGAATGCGGAATTAGCTCAAAAACTCGAAGAAGAACTTCTGCGAAAACAAGAAGAGGAAAGAAATCGCATAGAAGTGGAACAGTTTGAAAAGAAGTTTAATAAACGCAAGCCGAAGGAACGTAAAACAGTTGAGAATAAACCCAAAGAACGCATAAATTGGAAAATTATTGGTGTATACGCTGGTATTTTGACAACCATATTATTAGCTATAGCCTTTGCTCTGTACGAAGACCATTAAAATATACATAACATATAAAAATTATAGAAGCCAAAACGGTTAGGTTCATAATTTATTAAGTTCTATATTCAATAAAGTCATACATTTTTGGAGAATTTGATGTTTGGTTTGCTAGTTGCCTAGAATCTACGTCCGCCTCCTCGTCCTCCAAAACGGTTCCAATTTGGGCCGCCACCTCCTCGATTATAACCTCCACGACCGCCACCACCACCACCGTAACCACCACGGCTACCACCGCCAAAACCGCCGCTAAAGCCGCCACCAAAACCACCACCACTGCCTCCATCAAACCGTCCGCGTTTGCTAGGTCCACCATTTCCACCACCCGGTGGACCACGACTCTGGAATGGCATAATACCCTTTTCACGCTGTATTTGATAGTCTCCGGCTGTCATAATAGATAATTCTTTCAGGACTTGCACCAGTTTGCCTTCTGTTTCATTCATATTGAGAATTTCGGATGGGTCATCGCAGGCCTTTGTCACTAGATCTTCAATCGCTGGTTTGAGAGCGGCCAAAAGTGAAGCCACATGAGGATCCATTTTGAAATTAAGCCAATTATCAACACGCACAATGTTGTCCTTAATCAAATCTATTTTCCGGCTTCCAAATAGCAATAGGTGTAGTGGAGAAACCATGCTCATCTGTTTGCAAGATACAGCACGCGTGCGAATTTTCTCGCCGAAGATGAAGAATGGATATGGGAATGTTACGGCTAAATTACTACAGTTTACCGAGGTCTTGTGAATGAGCGCAGCTTTGGACTCGGTGGTCAGGACCTTTCGTTTCTCCTTGTGGTAGCATATGTTGGGATACAAGCCAATGCATAACAATCCAACTGCAACATCCAAAATGGGATCGTCGGAATTGGCATTAACGTGCGAAGTAATCATACATTCTTCGGGGAAACCAGCTTGTTGCAACAAGTCTAAAAGTTGATTTTTAGCTTCCGATAAAACTCTCATGGTGGATAGCTGCAAACCCTTCCATTCGCAAAATCTAGCTTCTTCATCTTCCCCCTTACGGCGAGCAGCCTCCCACATTTGCTTGGCGACAATCATGGCCACATGATCAGAGCATTTATTTCCTCCAAGAGCTTTTTGGTGATTTTGTAAACGTCTTTGACCCAACTCCAAAGCAAATATTTCCGAAAATGTACTGGAATAAGATGCCATTGTGGCTGTGATATCGGCACATCCAAACACTGTACTGAGTACCATCATTTTACCCAATTTCGGTTCAATTGGCAATCTGGCCAGAATTCGGCCCAAGGGTGTCAATTCGTCATTATTGTCTAAACAACGCATGTCACGTAATAGAACTTCGGCTTCAATAACGGCATCCAATGGTGGTGGTTCCAGGGCTTTTGACAAGAACTGATGTATAGATCCTAAACGCAGTAGTTTTATGGTTAACGCCATTTCGTGCAGTGGAGTTCGGAACATTTCAGGAGTTAAATATTCTTCCAAAGCCTGGTATCGTGCCTTAGAACACAAAGTGAAACAGAAACCAGGTCGGACTCGACCAGCACGACCTTTACGTTGTTCCAAATTGGTTCGGCTGGCCCAAACTGTGGCATAACTGGTTAAATTGTTGTGTGATGTAAACATCTTCATACGAGCCTTGCACAAATCGATGACAAAAACTATATCATCGATGGTGATGGAGGTCTCAGCGATGTTTGTAGACAATATGATCTATTGCAAAATAAAAAATAATAAAATTGGCAATGCAAATAAAACAGTTTCCCTCATTTCCTGACATTCCCAAGAGATATCATCCACTTACCTTTGTTACACCATCTGGTACAGGCTCAAAAACTTTACGCTGATCCTCTCGTGGAATTTGAGAGTGACAAGGAAGAATTCGGTACTGTGGACCGCCAAATTGATTGGAATTTTGCAAATATTTCATTAGAGCAAAGATTAGATTCCAACCAGGCAAGAAAACCAATATAGCTCCTGGTATGTTCTTTGACTTAATATGCACTAGCAAAGCTTCAATCAATTCAAAAGAACATTCTGACTCGGAAAGGGCGGCCATGGCATTTTTAGTTTGCTGTGTGTACGTATTATCAACGACTTTATTGAGATTTTGGTCGGATGCATCCTCTCCATTCTCTTTTAAAATTGCATTTTCCTCATCATCTTTCTCTTTATTTCTCTTACGAGAATCAGGAGGTGGTACAAATTTAGTCATTTCCACACAATCTTCGAGGAAGAATTGCTGCACAGGATATGCACGGCCGGGAACCTCAAGTACGGGGCAATTTCCAAAGTATTCCGAAAACAAAGTTGTGTCAATTGTAGCAGACATAAGAATAATACGTAAATCCGGGTAAGTGTGAACCATATCGCGAAGTATAATCAAAAGGAAATCGCTGTTGACATCACGTTCGTGAATTTCATCAACAATGATGTGAGAAATACCTCGCAAGCCAGCTTCCAATTTACGCAACAAAACACCGACCGTGCAGAATAGAATCGAACCATAGGGCCTTGGAAAAACGGACTCGAAACGAACTGAATATCCCACTGACTCACCCAAATTCTCACAAGACTCATTGGCTACACGTTCAGCTACAGATATAGCTGATATACGGCGAGGCTGTGTCACGTAAATGTTACAAAATGCTCCCTGACCCGAAGAAATATAATCTTCTAGAATATATTGTGCTATTTGGGTTGTTTTACCACAACCTGTGTTACCGCGAATAATGACGACAGAGTTCTCATTTATAGCATCCATAATTTCATTTCGCATAGCAGAAATGGGTAATTTTTGGCGAAAATCCAAAAAATTTTGATATTCCGTATTGAATTCCCGTTTTTCTTTGGCAGAGTTTTCAAGATCATTGCACAGATCTTCCAGGGATGCTGTTGCCAAATAGCCTTCATCAATATTGCACGCATTCCAAGCATTCCAATTTGGTTGTGGTGGAGCCCAGGGAACAATAGATGCAACCATTTGTTGGTTATCCATTCTGTGTCGATTTACTTCCTTGTTCGTATTAATCTAAGATAAAAATGGATTTTAAGACAAAACTACTTTTTTGGATTAGAAGAAATCCCAACTTACTTGTAAGCTGATGACATTTGTCTCCGGATCAGGTTTAATGTTGTTTATGTTGACTTGGGGCAAATCCAATTCACGCACAACTTCTTCGATTTTACCAACTAGTTCAGGGTCCACATTTACTGCATAGGGTGCCAGCTCTTCATCATCTTTTCTTTGTTTTAGAGTACCCGCATATGCCTCAATAACTCCCAAATGATAGAGTTGGCGAACTAATGAAAGGGCACATGATTTGCTGGCAGTTTGCTTATTTGAACCAGTTTCGCGAGCCGTAATTGTTCGTCTTAACTGATTCACATATATGTGCATTTCCGCCATAAAGCTCCTACAAAATTGAATATTAGCCATTAAAAGATTGTTTCCTATTGAAGCTATTTTATACAACGCTTTTGTTTTTTAAAAATAAAAGTCATATGAACTGAAAATGCATTTCATACTCACCCACATTTAATGATATTATGGTGCTTTAAACGGCTTTGGTATTTCAGAGAAGCAAAATTACTTTCCCTTTCACATTATTGACTGACTGCCTTGCGTGATGGTGGTTTTGAGAACAAATGATATCTATAGTTACTCGCACATGCGGACTGCAACACAAATGAATAATACTTCCAATTATTTCCAAATTCATAACAGTGACTTCTCAATGTAGGACATTAAATATTATCAACTCTCCTTCTGTCTCAAATGAGGCGTTCCATTTACCTTCCTCACTACTAAAGTGAAGTAGGTGAATGGAACTATGAGAGCGTATTTCCTTTGTACACTTGCATCACTATCAATGAACTTGGAAGGAATATAAGCCATTGCATATTAACCTAGTAGATTTGTTTTTAGATATTTGTTCTCACAACCACACGTTCACTGACACATATATCTTGTATATCTATACAAGTCTCAGAACTAAAGGCCAAACTCTCACAGTGTGATCTAGTTCTGTTTACATTCAATAAAAATATGTTTTCAAAGCACCATACATCGATACAATTATTAAGAAAAAGAACTCAGTACCTATGTAAATCTGGATACTGAGTTCATTTTCCATGAACAAAACATGTGTTTAAAATGAAAACAAAAAATAACAAAATAAATTATATAAATCGTATACTAACTAAGAATCATGTTAAAAACTATTACTACTGTGGGCAAAATATGACAGGACTGCTTTATATTTCCCTCGGGAATCCATTTTTATACCCTCGACCCTAGAATGGTCGTATCACCAGATTTGACTTCCGGAGCCCCTTGGAGAAGTAAATTTCATCCGATCAAGTTTAAATTTGGTATGTGATGTTAGAATATGCCGTCTTAAAACATACAAAAATTTATCGTATCGATATATAGTTATATATAGCGCCCATATAAAACGATTCCCAGACTTAAACCTCGGAACCTCTCACTAAAAAACTTCCGCATAAATCTTCAGATAATAAATTTTTGCAATTTTTTTTGCCAAAAATTCTGTCAAAACGTTTTATAACCAACGTATTTGTCTAATTTAGTTCCGTGTGACCTCTGCCTGTTCAGCAAACCAAATCCACCGCTCTGAGGAAACCGTTTTTGAGTCTATTGAAGACTTTAAATCCACTTAAGCAGGTGTTACGAGATTTAAAAAAAAAATTGGCAGAATGTGTGCTGCGGCCGTAGGAATGGCTTTGAAGGACTCGAAATAGATGTACCAGTATTAATAAAGTACTTTTATTTTTTCGCGCCTCGGTATTATTTTATTATTTGCACTGCTGCGGCACTGACTTTGTTCATATATCCTCCAACATGAATTTAAATCGTTCGATTATATTATGAATTTTTAAGACAGTTTAGAGAATCATAAAGGCTCCTTATATTGAACGATGGGAACAATCATATATATTGACCTATATATTCTCATGTCATAGTCATTTTCGGCCAATCCAATCACAAAATATTTTCCATATACAAAAAAGTTTAAGAAAAGTTCACTCCTACTTTTACTATATGAATCTCCTTCGATGGACTGTCATAGGGGCAATAGATTTCATTTTGCATAAATGTCGAAGAGATTCATTAAGAAACCATATCCAACCTAATATGAAACAGTTATTAAAATTAGACATTGTTTGGAAGAAGTAATTTATTGAAGATCCAAAAATTGCAGGTGTTGAAATGGGAGCCTCGAAATCCACTAACAAATTTTTATCGATGCTTTAGGAGTCCATATTTTAACATCCACCACGGGAGCCACCGTGGGGCAATGGTTAGCATGCCCGCCTTGCATACACAAGGTCGTGGGTTCGATTCCTTCTTCGACCGAACACAGTTTTTCAGCGGTGGATTATCCCACATCAGTAATGGTGGTGACGTTCTGAGGGCTTAAAGCTTCTCTAAGTAGTTTCAGTGCAATGTGGAACGCTGTTCGGACTCGGCTATAAAAAAGGAGGTCCCTGTGTCGTTGAGCTTAACATGGAGTCGGGCAGCACTCAGTGATAAGAGAGAAATTAACCAGTGTTGTGAACCTGATACATTGGGCTGCCACCTTACCTAACCTTTAACATCCAGAACCGGGTAAAAAAAATGTAACTTTTTTGAAAAAAAAAAAAAGATGTAATAAACTATAGAGAATTGCTAAAAACGAGCTCAACTTGTTTCTGCTTCCTTCAATGTGCAATACAGACACTGTCGTTGCCAGTTTAGAAATAGCCAAATGAAAATATTGGGTATCTTCGGTCTACATGGGACATGACAGGGAGATGCCTCCATATGCCGTTAAGACCTTAGTGGAGGAGTCACTGAAAACAAAGACGAAACTCATTATGGGATGCGATGCGAATGCACATCATAGTATATGGGGAAGTAGTGATACTAATGCAAGGGGAGAGTCGCTAATAGAGTTTATTTTGCGTACTAATCTGGTAGTTTGCAACAAGGGAGATGCCCCAACCTTTGTCACTAAAAACAGGCAAGAGGTTTTGGACATCACCTTGGCCTCGCAAGAACTGAATGAAATGATATCTGAGTGGCAGGTTTTAAGTGAACACAGCTTCTCAGATCATCGCTACATCACTTTCAACTTTGATGTCATAATCACCAAGACCATATTTCGCCAAATGTTAGGAAAGCTGACTGGAATAGGTATAGGCGAATGGTTAAATATGATGATACGCCGGAAATAACAGAGGACAAATATGAGCAATGTGCAAGATATCGAACACGCAGTGGAGCGGATTACTAAGGCCTTCAACATCTCACTGAAAGCTGCATGCCCTAGAGGAAAGCCAAGGGGGAAAAATCGACCACCATGGTGGTCTACGGAATTAAGTAATATGAGGAAATCCTGCAGGAAGCTCTTTAACAAGGCAAAGTCCACCAGAGCCCCTGAGGACTGGGACGCTTACAAGAAGAATCTGAGAGGATACAAGCGAGAACTGAGAAAGGCTCAGCATAACTCTTGGAATGATTACTGCAGCAGTATTGAGAATACGTCCGAGGCTTCCAGACTACGGAAGGTTCTAGCATCCACCAACTCCGCTCCAGGTTTCATTAAAACATCGGAGGGCAATTGGACAACGTCCAGTGAGGAGACGCTGGAGGTACTATTGGACACACATTTTCCTGGAAATCAGACGGTTGAACCATGTACTGGCGGTGGCCACAGTTGCTCAGCGGGTCGTTTTACTGTCGAGGAAATTGTATCGGAAACTAGAATAAGATGGGCGTTAAATAGCTTTGGACCATTCAAATCCCCCGGACCTGATGGAATTACTCCGGCGGAGTTACAAGCTGTAACTGAACAAAATATCCTATCCGCTGTTTGTCGGTGATATATAAGAATGTATCAACTTATCATATATCCCAGGAAAGTGGAGGGAAACAAAAGTCGTTTTCATACCTAAAGCGGGAAAAGCCTCTCACTCGAGGGCGAAGGATTTCCGACCAATCAGCTTATCCTCATTCCTACTTAAGACTCTGGAGAGGATGATAGATATTTATCTTAGAACTAGCATCGATTCAAGTTTGTTCTCGAAACGACAGCATGCATACTCGAAGGGCAAGGTCTGACTGAGACGCGCACTACAGAGAACTAGTCAGCTTTATTGAAAGCTCACTATCTGTCAAAGAATACACAATCGTGGCGTTTCTAGACATCGAAGGGGCGTTCAATAATGTCCATCCGAGCTCGATATTAAATGGACTGACAACTCTGAATGTTGATCCATGTATACTCAGGCTGTTAGACGAACTGCTAATGAAGAGACGTATTTCAGCCACACTAGGACAAGCAAACATACAAAGGTATGTGAACAGAGGCATCTCCCCAAGGAGGAGTTCTATCACCTCTTCTTTGCTTTCTGGTTACTCTAGAAAAAGAAAGGATAAAAGTGGTGGCATACGCAGATGATGTGGCTATGGCAGTCAGGGGAAAATTCCCATCCACAATCAGAGATATTATTCAGAGGGCCCTCCGGATGACTGAGAAATGGGCGAAAGACAATGTTTCTTGGGGCTAAATCCTGCCAAAGACACGAATTAGTACAGATTACTCGCCAAAAGATCGCAAAACACTCCCACGTCAGAATACGTCGCGAGGCTTCCAGACTACGGAAGGTTCTAGCATCCACCAACTCCGCCCTCCAGGTTTCATTTAAAACATCGGAGGGCAATTGGACAACGTCCAGTGTGGAGGGCGGCGGGGGGGGGGGGGCGTACGCTGGAGG
>PGFW01024112.1:9669-19739 GCA_003123925.1 Haematobia irritans
ATCGTGCTCGCCTAAACAAGGACCGCTTACGATCAATTAGACTCAATAAACCTAGGGGAGATTTCCCCGCCACTTTCTTGGCAACATTCGGGTACCGCAAGATTTAAAAGACAGTCGATTTCCGAAGTCGAAAAGTCGGAAATTTTAAATAGGACAGGAAGCCCCGAGGGCGCTAATAGTCCTCGGTGGTCGAGGCTTAAATGTTTGTGTTGTTTGGTGAGAACTTTACAAACACCTATAAGTTCGCGGCGGTTTATATGTTTCGGATTGTTCCCTAATACATATATCGTTCTGCTACTTTTCTATGTATCTATCCGTTCTAAGCATTCTTATATCTCTTTGTTACCTTAATATTATTATTTGTCAATGACTGGCTACGTAAATAATTCTATGTTAGCGCAGTCGGCACCTTTTCTCTCTCCTATTTAGATCCGGTTGGAAATAACGTCACCCCAACGACCCGCCTGAGCACAAGCTGGGGGCCAGATGGTAGCCAACTCCCAAGGGAAGATAGGGCCATGGTAATGCGTACTAAGGAGATCGTTACAATTACAACTGGAGAATTTTACGAGCTTGCATCAATTGTCAGGAATATTGCAAATGGGGAACCGTGTTCGAGGCTAGGGCACCCGCGATGTGAATTTTGGAATAGATTTCTCTCGACCACTCGGACGACACAAGTCTTTTTCTTTGGACAGGTTGGGCCCAGTGGTCGATTTCGGACAACGCACGAGGCAAAGACATGTTTTTTGGACATCCACTAATGTCTAAGGGTGGTCCTTCAATCTCCACGATAAGTCACATTGACGACATGACTGAGTATAGTCTGGCGAGAACAACAGGAACTTCACCGATAATTTCGTCATGGTATGACTATACACCGACCTCGGTTGTATTCCCCATATAACAAAGTCGATTAAGGACATTTCTCTTCCCTGTGGGACGGGAAACGAGCTTCAGTGATGGTGGGAACTAACAAACATTTCTAATTTAAGTTTCATCGAGGCCACGGTGCGTTCTGTTCGGCAGGTAAAAATCCATGTCCGAAAAAGTGTTTGGGTAAAATAATAATGGGCACGGGAGACAAATGTTCTTCCAATGGTTGTAGTTGTAACTTGAGTGAGCGAGATGAATACCTTACAAATTTGCTATTTAAAACAACTAAACAATACCAAGTTAGGAAAGTTCTATAAGTCGGGCCGGGCCGACTATATTTATACCATGCACCACTTTGTAGGATCGTAACTGAATTTTCGGATACGATTATCCACCATCTGTCCAAAATGTGTTTGGGTGCTCTTATAAAAGGTTGTGTCCCCAATAACATACCATAGCTGGTTTGACGAAAAAGGTTATTTGCTTGTTTGTCCATATGTTCCGGATTAATCAAACAAATGTGTTCGGGCACCGAATTTTTTGCTAAATACCACAATATAATTTAAAGTGCGAACATTAATTTTCCTAAAACTCATAAACAACTACAATGTTGGAACATTCTGAAATGTAATATGGTTAAGAATATAAGTTATGTTTGGGGCGGATGATGGAATGTTTTCATGAGAAACAATAACATGTGTTGAAGTGTATAAAGCATCACTATGACAAGCGCTGAAACAGAAACGTGGCTTCTGCGAGCGTCTGCGTAACAGCAATGAGCATACATGGTACTTGTTGTGTCTGTGACTACACTCTTTGAGTGCGTTCCAGCACGAGCGGCGGGCAGCCGACCAAAAGTCAGAAGAAACAAGAGGCGAGTAGTAGGGGCGACAAACGGACAATAGAGGATGGGGAAGGCCCCGTGGCGCGAGACGGCTGAGGGTTGGACGAAAGATATTCAGAACATAACCAAAGGCGACGCTACGGAGAGATTGATGAAAAGAGAAACAGGATTCGTTCTGTTCGGAAACCCCTTGGTATGGTCGGTTGTTTCGGAAAAAACTGTTTTATGATAAAGGGACTAAATATCTTGAACTGGCTTAAAGTCGTAAAATTACTTATTTTAATTTGAAAGTAAAGAGAATGTAGACATTCTGGGAACCAAAGAAAATAAGACCATTTTGAAAAAACAACGCAAAAACTGCATATGGTTTCTCTCGGCGGCTTGACGAGCAGACGAATTTATGCGAGTGTGTGAAACATCGTGTCTTTTGGTTATCATTTTGGAGGCAATGATGGCAACAATTTTTCGTTTAAAAAATACAAGATCAGGGTCTTGCATAAAAAATAAACGGAAAAGGCAATCCGTATTCACTCTTTTAGAGTTGGGGACAGCTAAAATGATGAATCGAAAGGGCACGGAAAATAGTGGAGAAAAAAACTTACACAGTTTAAACAATGTCTCACGAAAAAACGCAAAGACTTTAAGCTTTCCTCTTTATTAGAAAAGTAGTCCACGAAGAATGGTTTCGCCGGAGCCACCACTCAAATATCGAAAAAAAAGGCGTGAGCAATTAAGGTTCGGAGTTTTTTTCCACAAGCTAAAACCAGAGAGATTTCAAAGCCAGAGGCAGTAATTTCTAAAATATGAATTATGTAAAGGAAACAATAACGTAAAGCTACGATTAGGAACTGAACGCGAGCTATCTGTGCCTGAATAAGGGCTATGCATTATAGAGGATTAGTGCCACGAACAAAATGAACACCTTGCTTGAGAACACGTACTTTATCTCACTGCCACTGTCTTTATTTAGGCAAAGAGTTACAACCATATCGGCTGAAGAGAAGCTTGAATTCGGGAACTGGTACAACTGGAAAGTCATGGACTGGAATAAAACGTTCCTGCATACTAGAAACAAATTCGACTCTCTGTTAACATATACTCAACCAAAGGACAATTGTATGTTATGCAATCCAATAGAGTTATATTTCAAAAGAAACTTATGTTGGCCAAACTTATATATATGTCTTCTAACATATTGACATACAATAGTATCGTGTCTATTTACCTTTAAAATAAAAATCCTTTTATGCTAGTTTGTGTTTTATGACAATTTATTAAAACAAGAAGATTATGTTATAGTGAGTTACTTTTATATGCTTGCACTGAGGAATATATTATGTCTACGTATTTGTGCTAATAATTTTGAGTTTCGAACAAAAAATTTTTTTACACCCAAACCATTCATGGGAAGAAAACCTTAAAACATATTGAAACCCATGCGCCTTTAGTTGACTGCGCTAATTCCCTATAGTACACTAGATAAAATTCTAATACTTTAAAGGGCAGGTGGCTGATGTCCCGGTATAGATTGCGTCGTCCTAGGTAATTAAAATGCATATTTAATATTTTTACTTTACCAAGATACACAACCTTCAACATCATTCGAGCATCCAACAAATTTGACGTCTGCTAAGTCAATATAGTTTAGTGAGATATGCGTTTTTCTGAAGCTACATATTGTTTTGTTTGAATTAAAAAATTGGAAAAAAAGGAATTTGTACAACGAATGTTTTTGATAAAATAACTGTTTTGCTGAAGAGGAAAAAATACGGCGGGAAGCAAAATCTTGGGCTTGAATAACTGAGGATTTCCGGACTCTGCCCCCAGGCGAAAGAGATCAACAATAACTTGTTGGTTTTTTATTTACCGTCGTAAAACTTCTTTCAAAAAAATTACCACAAAATAATTTTGAAAATAGACACGTAAAATGAAAGTTCGATCGGAGAGATAACGCAGAGGCCCTTAAAGATATCCAAAGGAACTGGTTGGTCATATCATTTCATTCAATATTTGGATATTGCCGGAATTGCTCGTGTGCACTAAAAAATGTATGGTGCCGCGCCGAGCAATAACTCACATAACTTGACCAAAGACAACATAAGACAAATGTTTGATGAGCGGAGTTTGCAGCTGATTACTCGTAATACATACCGGTTTTTCGTACAGATATGTGATCAATGGAATAGATAATCATGGCTTCAATCTGATAGTTCGAGATCCAACTGAGTGAGACAGCGGACGGGTGAACCTTCTCCCGAGAAGGTGTGAAAAAAGACTCAAAAGTCCGCTTGTGCAAAGGAGTAATGGTCTCTCTGTGTTTTTTTGGCGCAATTTCGATGCCATAGAATATTTTTTATCTGATTCTATTCTTGAGAAGGGATTAACCATCTACAACAGAGTGACTTATTATATGCGCGTTATTGCGCAAGCGTTTGAAAGCGTCGAAATCGCTTGCAAAAACGGCCAAGCTAAGAAAAAAGGTTGTTTGTGTCCACCAAGGAACAATACGTAACCGCTTTGCCACAAAGTCATTGGGGGATGATGTCGCGTACTTCGAATTAGCCTTCCCGCCCACGTATTCATACCGAATCTAGCGCTGCAAACGATCGTTTTTTTCTTGTTCTCTTGACCTCAAATAGGGATGCTCGACAAGGCGAATAAAAATTTGAGCCCTCGACATAATTCAAGCACATCTGATAATATATCAAAACGACAAAAAATGTGTTTTTCTTTGTTAGACGGGAGACTTATCGCGGAGGCTATTTTTCACTCTTTCACTCTTTTATTGTATTATTTACCACTTCCTCTTTTTATATTGGTTTAAGTTTATATCTAAAGTCTGCTTCTCAACGATAGTTCTTCCCTAGCCTCAACTTTAAAAAAAAAATTCTTACTACAGTTAATCAGACATGTGAATTAAGTACCTTATGTGGTGGAGAGAATCTCGTATACGATATTTTGTAAATGGAAAATATATTACGACACTTCATAATATTGGTAAAGTTTTAATGCGGAAATTCCACAACAAATTTCAAATTGTGTTTTAGAAAAATTTAAATTTTCATTGAATAGATAAACAATTTCCCATGTATATTTCTGAGTATGACTACAACAAAAACAATTGTTGCTGTTTTTTTGGTTTCTAGCATTTAACGAGAGGGTTATTTAATGTTTACGAGCATTTATTAATTGAACATATTTGTTTGCAATTTTAATGTGGCCTGTTGGTTGGATTTTGCCTACTTATAAAAAGCATTTGCTGTTTTATGTTTGGGTTACCTTTTTTGACAGCAACTTAGGGAGAAAAAATGTGGTAATTATGTAAATAAATAGAGATTCCTATTAAAGACGTTATCCCTAACAATCGCTAAGGGGCAAAGAATCATGATATTATTTTCAAAAAAAAGCAAACAAAACAAAAATTTGAACATTCAAAAATAATAATGCTGCCAAGCTACAATGAATGATTTATTTATTGCTTCTGTCCTCTTTCTTCCATTTCATTTTAGGTTTCCTGCGATCAGAAAAAAAAGCTGATTTACATATCTACACAGGCAGGCTCCACAACATACACAATCCGAACCAGAGGTTTAGGTAAAGGTATATATGGGATTAATTTACATAAATGGAAATTAAAAAGCAAATTAAGTGTCGATGGATCAAGTTATGCCCAAACTCCTTCGTATAATCCATGGCCTCATTTTATGGTTCTTTAATACAAAACGCTCAAAAATATATGCCGGTTCTTTGCGGTCCCGAAAACTCTGTGAATTTGGACCTCTACAAATCAATATCCCCAATACTGAAGATTTCGGGGATATATGATAGTCAAATAATACACCGAGCCCAAGATGTCTCTGTCAATATTACATTCAATGTTTGTGGCGTAAGTTATTGAAAGCAAATAACAAAATAATTCAAATTCAAATGTATCATAGCTGAAATCTGATAAATGGAATTTAATCTGCATTTCCAAATCGTATTACATTAAATCTGATGTGGGTTTTTTGTTAATAAACCTAAACGCTCTCTCTCTCTTAACCTTCTTGGTCTAATACTGATATGAACTCGTCATTAACTAGGAGAACGATATAATTAATAATGAATTAATACAACCCCTTGCTACGGATACCTCCACGCGCCCAGGCAGGCCGTATGATTGCATGATATTTTAATGAATTGTATACAAATCTATACATTTCATCCATTTTAGCACATATCGTTCATCTTAAATTGCTTGACCATTAGTGTTTGCATAGCCAACGAGAAGGAATGCAGACACTTGTTTTCATATCCGCTCTCATTAGACCTGATTAAGGCCGTGTGGGAGTTTTGGGTTGAATTGGTTAATGAAAAAGGTTAATTAAGCTCCTTTGGTAACAGTTAATTATTTGTCGGAATTTTACACATTTTGAATGATGTTGACTAGGCAACATTTGACCACTCTCCTATAGCGCTCACACCAATAGACGCATAGATCAAATAAATTGACGCAACGTAAATTAATGATTTCATTCTTATTTGCAATGTTCTGTGCTTTGAATTTCATTAGAGAGAAATCTCCTATTTGGTTGGCATTCAAATCATAATTGGGCCGGAAAATGATTGAATAAATTGTAAACTCTATGGGAGTGTCTGATCAGCAGTAATTTCTATAAAACTTGTTAATTTAACAGTTTAACAATCGTATACACGAGGCTTGCCTTTTTCATATTTTCGGAAATGAAAGAACAAAACAACCAAAATTAAATCAACGCCAAATCCGCTCTAATTATTTTCACAATAGTTTCACCATATAAGATATAAACTTTAGTCCAGATCTCTTATTAAATCTTTTAAATTTCGTCTCCTCATTCGGAGAGGTTCATATTACTGTTATCCTCTGGTTGATCGTAACATACGAAAATAGTGATCTAAACCCCATAAAATTTTAATATATATTCCTGGCTTAACTTGGTGAAAATTCTGAGTCGAATTCTGAGCATGTCTCGCTTCGATCCGTCCTGTCTGGTTCGAGAATCACTGCTATTACTTCCTCGAATAGCAAAGAGCGTATCTGTCTTGAAACTTGGCCCCCACAAGATAGTTGTTATTGATGTAAGTCGGCATAGGATTACTGCATTATATGGGACCAATTATGGGTCGACCTTTTTTACGTATTAGCCCCCATTTATGAAACGGACCCCCAAATTTGGGCTTTCAGACCCTCTAAGAGAAGCAAATTTCATCCGATCCCTTGAATGTGATAATTGTGTTTTCGTATAAATGATTCTTGTGTGAGGTATATGGCTGGCTCTAAGGCAAGCATCGCGCCAAAATTTGGCTCCAGCATGTCGCGCGCTCATAATGGTATACTATAGCCCCCATATAAACACGATCCCCTTTTGGCTTTTCGGAGCCTGCGTAAGAGAAACGAACAATTTCAATCCGATCCGGAACCTGAACATTTTAGAGTTATCATGGCGGTGTCCGTATATGGTTCTAACAAACCATTTGCAAAAATTTGTGTTCCCACATCAGTCCATTAATTATATAATAATAGCCCCATATTTAGAACCGATATACGATCTTGGTGCTTTCTTGGGAAGCCTCCTAAGAGAAGACAAATATATCACATCCATCTTCCGATAAAGAAGAAACAAATATTGCATCCCGATATCTCGTGTCTGGAAATTTGCTACATTTGTTTTAGTTATATTGAGTCTTCTTTGGGTACAATCATATGGTGCTTAGATCTATGATGAGTATCCTAACAACTATGCCAAAAATTGGCGTACACAATCAGGTCCATAATCGTCATGGATGATATAGCCCCAGTACTACCACACCAGATCCACAGAGGTGGTTTGACCTTCGCGGCAGCCCTTGGAAGAGCAAAATATCACTCCGATTCGGTTTGAAATTCGGACTTGTTAAGTGTCGTGTGGATTTTAGTACATTGGATTTTAAACAACCATGCCAAAAGTCAGTCCCATATTTAGATACCCATGTTAACAAATTTAAAGCGGCATCTAATGGGAAAATTTCATTCTCACGTCTGTCGTTATATCTTATGAGAATCCTAAGGAGAGTGTCGCTGTCGCGCGCTCGCGTTGTTCTCGATTCTATATTTAATTAACTCCACATAATTTCCTGATATTTGTTGCGTTCTCTAGACTGGCGCGTCGTCTCGCTACATTTCCCGATTTATCATGTGCTCAGTTCGCACGCCATTTTATTAAATACTTGATATAGCTAAAGAGATCGCAACCAACTTTAACAGGGCTACCGATTGGCCTGTCAAATTCTTGCAATCACAAATGCTGAGAGGTGTATTTTCAAGGTTGGCCTATATTTTTATAATTGTTTAATGTATATAGATATTTTATGTGCTTTTCTTGTCATATCAAAAAAATATTAAATACAAAATACAAATTATTCTGAAGGAAAAACATCAATTTTCATTTTCGGAATAAGGTGTAGTAAGGTACAAATATAACATATAAAAAACTAGGAGCAACGAACAAATTCTATCGTCTAAAATACAACCAACTCTATATATACTAGTATTAGTTTTGGCGTTTTCACATAATTTCGATTGAGTCGATATCGAATTTGTCTCGGTCGCAAGGGATTGTTCCCAACATCACGCTAACAGAAGACTGTTTAGCTTGCCTAATCTGCTCAGAAGGAGGTTGGCAAATAAATCGGGGTTATACACATTTACCAATCTTTGTATTCTCTTTGTAATTCAGCTCTTCATAATCTGTATAATGTGATATATATTAAGCGACCCTTTGACCCCTTTTATGAAAGCCCCCCCTTTACATATTTCAATTCCTGGCTCTCTACTTACCGCCCCCCGCCCTCCCCCTCCCCCCTGCACAAAGTCCACGTATCGATTTCGTAATTATTTGTTAGACTTACCCCATATACATTACCTTTTTGTCTAATATTATACCACGTATGGACTAATCACAATTTAAAAACGAACTGTTAAGAGTTTTTTAAGATACCACAACCAATTAATTCGATTGTAGATGACAGGTTTCGTAGAAAGTTTCTACAGCAATCCATGGTGCGAGGGTACATAAGATTCGGCTGGCCGAATTACGGCCGTAGTATACTTGCTTTTTTTTTACGCTGTTACCACTCCGTTCTGTCTTAACTCACACAATTCAATATTTTCAGTTATCTTAAATTTTAGATAATTACAACCCTGATTCAACATTATATCAATAGATATTGGATCACAATTTTACGTTCTTTAAAGAAACAATAATTATAAATTTTAAAATCTTAATAACAAACTCAATAAACTTAAGAAAAACTCTTGTTAAACCCTTTTTGGATAAAAATTTATAGAAATTTATTTTCATTTGTTCCAAGTAAGGAAATAATCTCCAAATGTTAGCACTATTTTGGTGAATTTTCGCACCCTACGGTTAACATCGTTAAAAAGAAAGGCCATAGATCTTTTGAGATGGCATATAAACATCTCATTTTCATTTTATTAAAGGCCTTAATTTTAGAATTTTAAAAAACAAGCGTCAGTTGAGAAGATCCAGGTAATAAACATAAAACTCATCACTTCTTCTATCCAGCAGAATTCTAACCACTCTGTTAATGGCGATTAATCCATGTGGCATCGTATAAAATATTGAAGGACCGCATTCAACTCAATATGGTTCTCATAGTACTACTCTTTGGGGTGCGTTGAGAGCGGAAAAAACCTCAATCACATTTTTTAATCATATAATTTGATATTTAAATATCTTCTACTCTTAGAATAGTGCCATATTAAATATTCCAATTACTTTATGGTCATGAGGCATTATTTATGTACATACATAAGAAAAACACTTTGAAATCTCTTTTTTGGGCTGCCTAAGCACTCATTCGAATCCCTCCTCCATATAGACAACACAAAAGTCCATATGCTTTAGTCTGGCATCATCAATAAACAACAAGAAGAGAAGAGCAGAGAGCAACACTACTACCATTAACATCACAAATCATCAACAACAAACACTCACAATATCAAAAATATGAAGATAAGAAATAACCCTTTTTGGAACATTTGAAGAACTTTATAAACATTTTGTGTTGTTTAAAATTGAAAAACTTTCAAAACACACACAAAAATTTGTGGCAAATTTGTAATGATTGGAGTATAGAGAAAATGAGGGGGAGGTCATACATTCAAGGAAAAATTATGAGTTTTAAAAGAAACGGAAACACCAAAATGAAGGGATAATAAAATCTTAAGACTAAAATAATTTGTGCTTGTAATAGAATAATAATTCCTAGAAATAATGTAAAATATCCTCTTAAGAAAAGCACATTTGCTTAGCCTAGCTCAAAGTGTAAA
>PGFW01024118.1:41285-52281 GCA_003123925.1 Haematobia irritans
TAAGTTCCCTGAATCATGAAGATTTCCCACAGAATAGTTCAGAATTTCTTCAAATTTTTAAATTTTACCACACGAAAAAAAAGAAAACCGTTTTATAGGAAGAATGAACTAACTCGGGCGAAAATTGATTTAAATTGTACTCCACATTTGGAGATTTCCACAAAGTGTTGTTAAAACCAGGATTCAATGCTCTGTTGTACTTTCCAACTGCAGTTCACAAAATTACATCCTCTCATAGAAGAAACAGTGAACTGAAAGTAAAGAAGAAAATCATAGGCGCCAAGAGTCATCGACCATATTCTCACCATACAGTAAATTCATTCTCAGCTATTGCTGTGAGCATCATACTGAGAAATTTTCTTATTGCTCTTTAGTTGCGATATGAACTACAGTTTTATACGGTAACGTTTGCGTTTCATATAATAGTACATACTTAGCGTCTTAATTCTTAACTGACATTTAGACGCTTAATATTAACTACGGATTTTTTTCTATACACAAATGCCCCCATCTTGACACTAAAGATATATTTCTCATTTTTAACTCCAATTTTTTTCTTCAAACTACAAAATTGTTTTTATTAAATAAAAAAAGATTTACTTATTTTTTTGATATGGGCGTTTGTAATACAGTTTTCTTAAAAATTTCTAAAATAATACCAAACTTGTCTAAAATGAACCAAAACTATCACCCTTTATTTATTCGATGTTCTTTCTGAAAAAAAATCTAAGGCCAATTTCATTTAATTTTAGTTCATGAAAATTATTTTGATTTCGTTAAAAATTTTCCAAAGAAAACCTTTCTTCACAATAGTTAGTTAAACATAGTTAACTTTTTTTCATTTATTTAAAAGTAAATTTGAATTTCTAAAAAGTTCCGAATTTTTATAATTTGTCAAATTTCCCCCAAGTTTTTTTTTTCATAAATTTAATAAATTTTCTACAAAAATTGTTTAAGAAAAGAATAGCAAATACAATGTAAATTAATTAAAAATATTTGACATTTTTTTATATATTTAATTAATAATTTCTAAATTATAGAAAAATTTTCCTTTATGATGGTCTCCCTCTTTTAGAACATTTACTAATCTAGATTTTTTAACCTCAAAAAAAATGTCTATAGCTTAAATAGTAAAATTCCTTAAAATCTAAAAAAAAACAAATAATAAAAAAAATAGAAATTCCAAAATTACATTTTAATAATCCTTTGTTATTTTTTACTATAGTCACTTTCAGAATCTTTGATATCTTCAAAAAATTTGAACCATCTGAAATAAAGTAAATGTTTTTTCACACTCCAACAAATATTATTTTTGCTTTTCTTGTTCGTGGAAGAATGCTTTCATGGTTTGTTTTTAAAATTTAAGTGCTTTTAAATGCGTTTTTAATTTCAAAACGATATAAAGTTTAAAATTTATTTCTCTGTCGTGTCGGTCGTTCATACACTGACTTACTTGTCATACAGAAGAAAAATACAAAAACCGCGGCCAAGAGACTTCCCTACGTCTGTCCGTCTCCCTGTGTCTTTGTTGTGTATTACGTTTTTATATATCTGGATACCTTGCTATGTTGGTAATTTTATAATGTAATCAGTTGTTGAGAATTTTTTTTCATTATTTTGTTTTTTTGTTATTTTACAAATTCCATTCAAGTAACTTCCAAACGTCTACGGGACAATCACCGTTGATATAATGAAAAGACAAACAAAAAAACCCAAAAGTTGTCATGACAAGTGCCATTTAATGGCGATTGCTGTGTATGAATGTTTGAGCCAGCTTAATTTTTATTTTGGTGTCTTTTCTTTTCTTTTCTGATATTGGAATAAGATCACCGACGCTGCGCATTAATGGTAACGGCGCGGTAAAATGGAATTAAAGAGAAGAAAAGAGAGAGTGTAACCCTAGGTGGAAGTATAGAAGAGCAAATGCAAAGAGGAATGGTAAAAGCTAGAGCGAAATTAAAGGTATGGATAAGCTAAAGAGGCACAATTTTGGGTTGTTGAGGAAAAGTGTTGCGAAATTAATTATATACATACAGAGAAAAATAATGGATAAAATTAAACGAATGCCTTTAATTAGTATATAAAAATAGGAAAAAATCCACCGTCAAACTGATGCCAAAATTATCTCTTTTCTTTAACGCAAAAAATTATTTATTTTGGTTTATTTTGATAACTTTTTAAGAAAATTTCCCCAGATGTACATAGGTTTACTGTAAACTACAGCAAAAGAAATTGTTCAGCGTGGTTTATATGTTAATTATTTTGCACCTATGATATTTTTCTTTACTTTTATTTCATTTCTGCTTTTATTAGAAAGACGAATTTAGTAATTGAATTTGTTCTATAGGTATAAATGCATAGTTTTAATGGGAAAATTTGACTTTTTTGTCTCAAATAGGTTAAAAACAGAGTAAGAACTTTATAAAATCGGTACAAACTATCTAAAAATTTTCGATACCAAAAAATGCTAAATTCCATTCTAGCAAATTGCAAATTTGTAATGAAATGATTGGAGGTCAAACGATTCAGGACAATTGTTATAAATAAATATTATAAAAATTAATTTATTTTGGCAAAATATCACAAGAATATTTTAATTAACAATCTCAAAACACCTGAGTCCGGATTCACAACTGTCTAAAAATTGATGGCAAATTCAATGCAACGGTTTGTTGAATTGGTGGAGCACTCCGTCGTTCCTCATGGACAACGCAATGTTTAAATACATCCTGTCTCATCTGCGCCAATTTTTGCCACAACTTTCGAGGACAAAAAGAAGCATCTTCACTACCGTTATGGCCGACGCTTCTTTTTGGCTGGGTGTAAGTTTAGCAGACGTATTACAAGGTGGCTGAAGATTAATGTTGCACAGCAAATACAAGAACTATATTTTTTTCATTATTTTATTTGTATATTAAAATAATAAACATTAAATTTTTGACTATAAATTTAATATTATATACTTTTTAGATTTGTTCGAGAGCACGAATCATGGCCTTCGAACAACGCGACTGAATAGTTGATCACACGATTTTTTCACTGCATGTTAAAGGTCATCTGCGGTACTATTGGTCCCCATTCCCGGCACAAGTTCAGTATATTGAGATGATCAATATCTCAAACCGTTTACCAAATTAGCCTCTAGGTTAAAAGTAACAGCGGATTGAAATCAGAAAGGATTTTGTGATCAATTGTACGGTAAATGAAACGGAGAAATCCTCCCAGATTCTTGGTTGACGCTGCTTGCTGGAGGTACAATGATGCTGAGTCATGGTTGTCAACATGTCGCATGTTTGCAGCCGAAATGCTTTTCCGTATGATATTCGATTTGTTTGTTTTGATCCCAACGGTCGATTGAAGTACGAGCGGAGAGCCGCGCCAATAGTTGTTACGGGAGCTTGCAGTTCAAAGACAATCGAAGGTGTCGCATTTTTCAGCTGACCTCTGCGGACAAGTAAACTCTATAAAATAAGCAGCAACTGCTATTTGGAATGAGCTTCTGCTCTCATTCGAGAAAACCCGTTCGTAACTGGCCACTTTTCGTGGGCAGATGAGCAAAATCATTTTGCCTCTTTCCGGCCAGACTTTTTTGAACATCGGTAAACTCATGCGCTTTTTGAACACTTTAGTAGTCGCAAGCTCGTCGAATTAGCGAGCAAGTATTCTACTTGTGGACCTTCCTAATAAGTCCGCATTGAACTAAACTAAAAACGATATTTATCTAATATGAAAGATTATTCAACCTAAATTTTAAACACATGTCAATTCACACAATAGTAAGGTGGAAAATTCCTTAAAATATGAGAAATTTTAATTTAAAGCAAAATTCATAAATTTTGTGCTTAACGATTTTTCTTCATTTAATATTAGGAACACAAATTATATGAAGATTTTCGTCCGCTCAGTTGAAAGGTTGTAGGGAATTGGGAGTAAGAGCATTTTTTTAGGTAAAAAACACGGTTTTTTGCTTTATGAGGATTAACACCGGCAAATTAAAGACGAGTTGTGGGCATTATTCCACTTTTCGATTAAATACAAAAACTTTAAATATAGCCACTATCTCCATTCACATAGGTAGGCTCGAAAATCTACCAAATTAGATTTGAAAATCCCTTTTTTTATAGAGCAAATGACAGTTGAAATCTACATAAAGCGCATTTTTTAGTAATGGCTTATTTTTATACCCTCCACCAATAGGATGGGGGTAAATATTATTTTTCATTCGCGTTTTGTCAACACATCGAAAATATTGGGCTGCTAAGACCAGCCATATAAGTATATATATTCTGACCCCATAAGATATATAGTTCTGGGTCGTGGGTGAAATTCTGAGTCGATCTGAGGCATGTTCCGTCCGTCGTCCGTCTGTTTACCACGTTACTTGTCGAACGAACACAAGCTATCGACTTGAAACTTTGCTAACAAGTAAGTTTTTATTGAATGTAGGTTGGATGGTAAAATTTGCAAATGGGCTCATATCGGTCCACATTTTTACGCTATAAAGCTCCCATAATAAACGGACCGCCTCAATTTTGGCTTTGCGATTGCTTCTAAGAGAAGCAAATTTCATTCCGATCCGGCTGTAAATTTGGTACAATGGCTGTTAGTATATGGTCTCTAACCAACATGCAAAATTGGTCATATCGGTCTGGTTCCCAGATTTGATCTCCGGAGGCCTCTTGGAGGACAAAATTCATTGCGATCCCGGTTGAATATTTGCAAACGTGGGTGCTTAGTATATAGCCGCTAATAACCATGCCAAAATGGTCCATATCGTCTATATGTTAATATATAGCCGTATCCCGCATCACTACAAAAATTGGTCCATAATGCGGTTCATAATCTATGGGTTGGCCACTCGAGCCAAAAAATAATCTACCAAAATTTTATTTTTATAGAAAACATTGTCAAAATGTTATTGCTTATAGAAATTTTGTTCAAAATTTTATTTCTAATAGAAAATTTTTTCCAAATTTTATTTCTAAAAAGAAAGTTTGTCAAAATTTTTACTTCTATAGAAGAATGTTGTCAAAATTTAATTTCTATAGATCACTTTAAAGTTCTAATTATATAGGTATTTAATCGCGGGGCCTTTTTTAATTTTAATGTTAATACCACGTATGGACTATGTGGTGATATATTACGGTGCTTTAAGATAGCTTGCCCTCGGCTTCAGTAGAAGTGTTCTACGCAACTCCATGGTGGAGGTACCATACGCTTCGGCCCTGCCGAACCATTCACGCTGGCCCGTATAATACATTGTTTTAATTTAAGTAATATATTTGTTGAATTAATGAATATGTTGTATATTTGTATATTAAACTGGCATTTTATTTGTACGTGAATATTATTGAAGGAGAGATCTGTATTCCATTTTAATTTTCTATATAAGCTGCCTTAAACATGGTCTTTCTTGAAAGAATAGCCTCGAGTTTTTTAGGTCGGAATCAAGAGCAAAAACCCCTTAAGGATCAGGGTAGCAAGTTTATGGATTCCCATGATTATATTTTTTGATGTATGGTACTAAAAGACAATAATTTTGCCACGTACGACATTATGTCAATGTTTTTCACTCATAATTATAACTATAATTATAATCGATTTACAGACATAACTGTTATATCCTCCATTCTCAGTGTGCTCTCACGAAGTCAAAGTGAAATACTTTACTCAATAGCAAGCGTTTTCTTGAAACTTCTTGCCATCTCATTGAAAATTCGATCATATTTTTTTACAATTTTAATGTGATTATAATTTGGCGAATTCCTGTCAGCTTGTTTGTTTGTTTTTTATGTCTTTTTTTCTTCCATCTTTTTTGGGTTACTAATCTAAGTCAGCTCGTATATGCTTTTAGTTCACATGTTATATAGATTATTATTTTTCTTCTTTTTATTTTTTGGCCAAGAATACAAGGGAAAAATTAACATAATTTCCAAGGCAGACAATGTCCTTTTCAATTTTCCAAATAAATTTAAACAAGGGGAAAATAATAATATATGTGAGACATGGAATAAAATGTAAGGCTTAGCTACTTATGAAAAGGATTACGTTATCTTTTCGCATCTGCTCGTTGAGTTGGTGTTTGTAAAAATTTATGGCCTGCCATAAATGCCGTACTGGCAGGCTGTTTTTTTAGTTTAGTTTATTTTGGTAATACTTTATGTATACTTTCGAAGACTTTCTGGTTTATCGAAAGAATGGTAAAAACTTCAGTTTACTTTAAGGCAATGGTTGAGCAATTTATGTATAACAAACATTTAATGAATAATAAAGTGTACGTCTCTAATAAGTTGTGTTTTAGCTTCATAAAATCAATAAAAAATATAAAAATTAAATTTCAAATTTGTCCATATGGGTAACTTGTTTGTAATCTAAAAAAATGGAACAGTTCAGATTTAATTTTGTATTCTCTCTGTTAATTCTTAGGCAAAACCCCGTTTAAAAATAGTCAAAATGAGGGTCTGTGTTTTGAATCCTAAATTTAGAAATAAATGATAACTACACTAAAAAAGTGAACTCTATATGACACTAAAGCCAAATTTAATACTTTACTTTAGTTCAATTTGGAATTATTACGGTTGAAAGTTTTCGTTGACCTTCAATAATTTTCGGCAAACGTTTTAGTTATAATTTGCTAAAAGAGAAAGAAAAAATTACACAGTCACACATGAATCATAAAGATTGCTAAATTCGTGTTTCTCCCACAAAATTAGTTCAGAATTTCTTAAAAGTTTGTAAAATTTTAGCAAATGGCATCCATCCTTTTTGAAATTTTCCAACAGTCAATTTTTTCTTCTCAAATTACGGGAATTTTCTTTCACAAGTGAAAAATAACAAATTAAATGTATGTCTCAAATAAACTTTTATTGAATTTTTCGAAATTTTTTTTATTTTTAAACATTTCACTTCAAAATGAAACCTTTTACATTTCAAATGAAAACTTTTTTCAATTCAAATGAAAACCCGCGGCCAACCTTTTTTCGAATCAAATGAATCCTTATTCAAATCAAGTGGATCCTTTTTCAAGATCAATATTGAAACCTTTTACAAATCAAATGAAACCTTTTTCATTTCAAATTGAAACTTTTTTTCATTATCAAATGAATCTTTGTAATTTTTCAATGACATTTTGACCAGATGATGGTCATGGTGTAATATGAAAGACCAAGAAGGTTATAAAAATGACAGTGCTAAAAATGTTATATCTTTATAAGTCATTATCATACCACTGTCCGGTAGGGTTTAACTGCCAGTTGAACAAGAAATAAAATACGGTTAACTTTTAAATGAAAATGTTCCTGCAGGTAAGTTACTAACTGATATGTTGAATATATAGACAAGATGAAAGATGCGTCCATTGTAAGGTTTAAAAGGTTGTTAGTTTAACAGGTTGGCTGATAAGTCCACGGTCTAACAAAGAATCATATTTTTTTTGTCAAAATTCGTTTTTATTATTCAACATAGTTCCCTTCAAGAGAGATACCACGATTATAACGACCTTCCAATTTTTTGATACCATTTGGTAGTAATCCATCGGTTTTGCCTCAAAATGAGTCTCAGTTTCGGCGATCACCTCTTCATTACAGCCAAATTTTTTCCTGCGAGCATCCTTTTGGGTTGAGACAAGGAAAGGTCGCTGGGGCCAGATCTGGAGAATACGGTGGTGCGGAAGCAATTCGAAGCCCAATCATGAATTTTTGCCATCGTTCTCAAATGGACTTGTGGCACGGTGCGTTGTCTTGGATGGAACAACACTTTTCTTCTCATATGGGGCCGTTTGCCGGCGATTTCGACCTTCAACGCTTCCCTTCTTAAGCATAATCGATAAAAATTATTCCATGCGCATCCCAAAAAACAGAAGGCCATTACTTTGCAGCGGACTTTTGAGTCTTTCCACGCTTCGGAGACGGATTACACGCGTCGCTGTCCACTTCAGTCCGACTGTCGATTGGACTCAGGAGTGTTATGATGGAGCCATGTTTCATCCATTTGTCACATATCGACAGAAAACTCGGTGTATTACGAGTAACAGCTGCAAACACGCTCAAATCATCAACACGTTGTTGTTTTTTGGTCAATGTGGCTCGCGCGGCACCCATTTCTGCCAGAGCTTCCGCATATCCAAATATTGATGAACGATATGACCAACACGTTCCTTTGATATCTTTAAGGCCTTCTAGCTCTATATCGATCACTTCATGTTTACGGTCATTCAAATCATTTTGTGGATTTTTTTTATATCGTTTTCTCGGTAACCAACTCTTTCGGGGCCACTGCGTTCACCGTCTCCGTGCTCATTTTCACAAACGCTTGAAATTTGCATACCAATCAATATTGTTGATTTCCTGGGGGCAGAGTCCAGAAACTCATTATCAAGTCAAGTTTTTGCTTCACGTATTTTCCCCTTCAGAAAACAGTACTTTTATCAAAACACGAAATCCTTTTTTTTTCCATTTTTTCACAATAACAAAAAAAAAGTTGCTTCACAAAAGACGCTCTATCTCACAAACTAATTGACTTACAGACGTGAAATTTTGACACGAATCATTTGAAGGTTGGTACTATATAAAAATAAGATGCATTTAATATTAGCGACGCCATCTATGTGTCAGACCGGGGACTTATCAGCCAACCTGATAATCTGTTTTTAACCCATTTGAAACAATAAAACTTTAAATTTCCCATTAAAAAGGTGACAAAAGCGAGTTATAAAAATCGACTCAAATGAACTTCCTGTGCAGTTAAAATAAAGAACATCTTTAGGAGGACACTTTGTGCCTTTAGAAGAACAAATTTTTTTGCTGGGATGTGGTAAAAATGTCTATATTACAGCGTTCATTTAAATAAATTTATCCTTTAGTATAATCCAAGCAAAATGTATGGGTAATACTCAATAACACTGACTTCCCTCTAAGTAATGGCTTATTTACTTAGTTACCTATGAATGTTCGAATTAATTGTTCGATTTTATTGTAAACAAATTTTACTAGTTTTATTTACATACAAACAATTTCGCTTTTTTCCCACTCTATAAAGAAATCCATTAAAATTGATCAAAAATAAAAATCTAAATAACAGACATTTTGTCTAGTAACATTCCATTAAAAATTTCTCTACACTCCATTTAAATTCTTGCTCTGTGATTTTTAAAGAATCACCCGAATCCAAAGTTCATTGGATATATACTCTTTCTATCAACTCATTTATTCAGACCTCCTTCTATGGATTGAGAAATGAGATAGACAAATAAATGCATAGATGAATAAATAAAAATGCATATAAATGTAAGCCTGTCTAGCTGTCTCTTGGACAAAGGAATACGATTTCTTTAATTAATTAAGAAGTCAAGTCAGCATATTGAATATATTTAAATATAAAGAGAATGTCTATAGAATTGTATTCATATTGTAATTTTTCAATAACCCTCTTCTGAACAGTAAGGCATATACAAAACTGGAGAAAAATAAATATTAATTAAGCACACAGAAAAAAATCGATTTTTGGTATATGAAAGTTTAATTTTTTTTTTATCAAAAAGGCAAATTTTAAATTGTTGTTTTTTGAAAAAAATTATCCCAGCCGGTTCCAATGGCCTTCAAATAGCTTATGATTCTACACTAAAAAAGTGAAACCAGTAAGGGAAAATATGGGTTCATTTTAGAAAATTGAAACTAAATATTTTATATACTTAATATATAATAACATATTAGATTAGATTAGAAAAGTTTGCAATGTGAAAGAAAAATTATAGTACAAAATTGGAAAAAAGCGCCAAAATTAACCACATTTAAGAAGTGAGTTATGAATGATAGTGGGGGGACGAAAGCCATATTATGGAAGGATGTCGCATGATTGCAGCAGACAGTCGGACGGATAGATGCGCAATCCTAGATAATATTATAATTTCTCCCATATCGTTACGTTTCTTCTTCAGCGCATAGAATGTTCCCAATACATGTTTTTTCTTCAGTGCATGGAATTTTTCTAAAAATTATTCTAATAAATGAAATAAAAAAGAGTTGAAATAAGAAAAGGCTACAAACAAAGTGTGGGAGAAATAGGGGTAGGCGATTGGTAGGTAGAAAACTAAACAAACATGTCTGTCTGGCGTACATTAAAATGGACAGTGTGGTGTTGTGTTGTGTTCTACGATTTATGCCGAGATTTATCAATTTCAATAATTCATTTCAAGTCAAACATTTCACAGAAGGCTGCAACAGAAAAGACTTGACAAAACGACAAAATTACATCCCACTGGTTCCCAGACAATGTCTGTCCTTTACTTTTGTACGAAGTTGTTGTTGTTGTTGTTTGAGTTCAACAATCGTAAAAGACATTTTCTTCTGTTTTTCTTTAACTGGAAGGAATTATAAGTAAGTAAGCAAGGCTCAATCACAACTAAGGCGGTAGAAATTAACTTCGTTGGCGGGATGAATCGATCGATGACTGGCTGCATGTATGAGAGACAGACATTGAGTAAGACGGACAAAGGCAGTATTTTTTTTTTTTAATTCTCAGTTTGAAATTTCCTATATGCGCCATTGTAATTCTACACGCAAACGTGCCGCATTTATCAGTTTTGAATATTTGAATTTATTTACATGGTCTTTGGGACTTGTGGTACTCTTATTCTCCCACCTAATATTTCATCCAGAGCTAAGGTCTCTAAAAACAAAAATGAAGAAAGAATGAAACACAATATGCTTTGTTATGCTTTTTTCTGGAAAGAGCAAGGCATCTTGGTAATGTACAAATGGAAACAGGGTAAATTGTATCACATTTATGAAGGTGTTGTTATTCACATTTTTTTTTGTTGAAAAAAGGTAAGTATCTGTACTCAGAAAGTGGGAGTAGATATCCAATAAAAGAGAGGTCCCAAAAAAGTTATCTCAAAACCTGTTGATTTTCAATAGGCCCTCAGATGGATGTTTTCACCAAACAAACTTAGGCATAACCGACAATATAAGAAGTAAAATAAATATAGTGTCCAGCAAAA
>PGFW01024129.1:9609-25288 GCA_003123925.1 Haematobia irritans
TATCTGTCTCCTAATTTTAATTTTGTTGAACCTAGATTCAAAGCTAGGTAATTCCCTACAAATGTCTTCATTTTAAATAAGCCTCATCTTTGGTCACAGTCCTTCTTTCAAATTCAAGTAAATATTTTTGAATGTACAATCAATTTCAAAAGCATCTATTCTGTGTATGTATAATCCTTAAAGATTGTTTATATATTTATTGAATAATTATTAAACGGCTCCATTTATATGACATCCTCCCTAACTCGTTCAAGTTTATTTCTACTATTTGTCACTATAAATATACATGCCTGTAGATCATAGGCCTCATTAAAATCCAAAATTAATAATTATATAGAGTGTTGACAAGTTGTAATTACTTCTAGGAAACTTCCATTTTTGGACATTCATTCTATAAAAATGTTTGAAATTTTGTGTTGACATTTTTCATTTGAAACCATCAACTATTCAACAAAGTGTGGCAGATGTCAATTGACGCTGTAACAAAAAAAAAACGTCCTCCTTGACACATTTTTACACACCTCAGCCTTTTGGTATTTAATTTCAAAAGGTCCTAAGCCCCACCTCTCCCATTCTCTCACAAACATTTTGTTAGCCTTTGTCAATTGACCTGATTGTGTGTGTTTGTGTGTGCCTGTTTGTATGTATGCTTGTGTATCACTGTGTGGCTCTAAAGTCCCAACAGTCATCAAAAGCGCTTTAAATTTAGAGGACTAGTCAGGCAGACAGACAAAAACTGAGGTTTGCAAAACGTGCGCATTCATTATTAACTTCAGTGAATTCATTGAGCCATGGCGAACAGCCTCCTCTGACACCAAAGGACTCTGAGCAGCAATTAGTGTAGATGTTTTGTTTGTTATATAGTGACTCGTAACAAACAGTGGTTTTGCGATAGCTTTATTTTCAAAAAAAAAAGTCATTTAAGTTTCATAGATGAAACTGTTTTTAAGAACATACTAAGAATTTCGACAAATCGCTTGAATACATATAAACACAAATTTAAAAAAATCGCTGAACTTAAACAAGCAAGGAAAGTCTAAAGTCGGGCGGGCCGGCTACGATAATACCTACACCCACCTTTTGTAGATCTAAGAATAGATACCATTATCACGATCCGTCAGAATTTTGTGCTCGTACGGCCGACCCGCCCAAAATTTAAATCATTACGTCCATAGAACATTTTTTTCCAAATTTTTTATTATACAGTAAATATTTTCCAAGTCAAAATTTTATATTTCCTATAGAAATTATTTCTGTTAAAATTGATTTTCTTATGCAAGAAAACTTTTGTCAAATATGATTTTATTACGTGAGTGACTTTTGTCAAAATTTTTAATCCTATTTATAGTGAAATTTTGTCAAAATGTTATTTCTTATAGAATTTTATTGCTTAGAATAAATTGTTTTGTAGCCAATTTATTTGTGTCAACATTTTTATTTCTCTATACGCACCAGATTTTTAGATGCAAAAACATTATATATTTATGTAGAAAATTGTTGTCCAAAAATTGCTAATTTCTGTCGAGAATAATTTTTTTCTAGAAATTTTATTTCTGCGAAAAGAAAAATGTTTGTTAAAAAAATTTATTTCTATAGAAACTTTTTGTCAAAATTTTATTTCTATTGAGAAGATTTGGTCCATATATTTTTTGTGTCTGTATTAGATATATATATTAGTAAATTTTCTCAAGATTTTTATTTTTTTAGAATTTTTTTTTCAAAAATATTAATTTCTTAGTTTATATTTTTTTTCGAATTTTTTTTATATATTGAAGATATTAAATGTCATTTTGCCCTACTTTCTACAAAGGGAGAGCAAAACTTACTAAATTGGACTTGATTGGAAAAAAAAAAATAAAAAAATTTTATGATATAAGTTGAGGTTTATAAAATAATTTTTCTCGCATATATACTTTTTATTTCTCTATAGTTAAAATTTTCTCGTGCACAATATTTTATTTCCTTTATTATAGATAATAATTTTATCAAAATGTTATTTCTTTAATCGAAAAAAATAGTTAACATTTTATTCTATTATGGAAATTTCTGAACTATGTTATTTCTTCTTTCAACAATTTACTGTCTAAAACTGAAATGTTTTCCATAGAAAAACACATACTTATTTTCAATAACGTGTAAGTTTTCTAATTAGTATACTTTCTAAAAAATTTTATTTTTATAGAAAAATTTTGTCAAAATCCCTCATTTCTATAAGAGGAATTTTCTTTTTATCAAAATTTTTATTTCTAGAGAAAATTTTGTTTAAAATTTGATTTCCAGAGAAATTTTGTCAAAATTTTTATTTTTCTAAGAAAATTGTATCAAATTTATTTCTAGAGAAAATTTTTTTTAATATTTTATTTTCTTTGATCAGAACTTTTTTGTCAAAATTTCTATTTTCTTATGAAATTTTTTTAGTTTAAAATTTTTTTATTCTCACGGAAAGCAAAAATAATTTTGGCAAAATTTTATTTTTTATATTATAGAAGAATTTTTTGATAATTATCTAAGGATTGAAAATTTTGTCAAAAATTTATTTCTAAGAAAACTTTTGTCAAATATTTATATTTTCTAGTAGAAGATTTTAGTCCAAATTTTATTTATATAGAAAAGAATTGTTTTTGTCAAAATGTGGTGTATTTCGTATAGAAAATTTTCTCAATGCATGTTTTTTTTCAGAAATTTTTTTCAATATTATTTCTATATATATTTATCGAATTTTATAGAAAATTGAAATTCATTTTGCTACTTCACAAAAAGGGCAGCAGTCTTTTATCTTTTACTATGGACTTTTGCATTAGTGAACAAAATTAAAAATTCTTTAAGACTTGTTTGATTAATAAAAAATTTTCTCAAAATTTAAGTATTCCCTATAGGAAAAATTTTATCAAAATTTTATTCTATCGAAGAAATTAGTCAAAAATTAGTTAATAATTTTCATATATTGAAATTTATCGGCTGAAATATGGTGTTATTTTCTACTTTCAACACTTTATCTTCTATTGAAACAAAAATGTTTCTCCATAAGAAAATACTATTTCAATAATTTTCCAAGTTTTCATAGCAAAACTTTTTACTAGTGACAAATTCTCATAATTTTATAGGAAATTTTTGTTCAAAATTTGCTATTTCATATAGAAAAATCTTTATTGCTATTAGAAAAAATAGCCCAAAATATTTATTTTACTATTAGAAACAATTTTTTTCAATCATTTTTTGAACAGAATAATTTTGTCAAACTCTTATATTTCTAAAAACTCTACAAATATGTATTCTGCATAGAATAATTTTGTGCACAATAATTACTATAGAAACTTTTGTCAAAATTTTTATTTTTATAGGAAATTTTTGTCAAAATGTTACTATTAGAAAATTTTATTGCTTTAGAAAAGGGTGCGTATTTATCAACATTTTATTTCTATAGAAAATTTACAAAAAATTTATAGTATAGAAATTTTTGTCAAAATTGTTATTTTCATGGGAGACAAAATTTTGTATCAAAAATTTTATTTCTGCAACGACGAAATTTTGTAAGTTATTTATTTCTTTAGAAACTTTTGTCAAATATATTTATTTTTTCAAATAGAAGATTTGGTCCAAATTTTTTTTGTTATTTAAGATTATTATATTAGTAAATTTTTTTCATTCAAGAATATTTTTAGTGTAATATTATATTTACAAAATATTAATTTCTATAGTGTTTATATTTTTCGAATTTTTATATAGAAAATTGAAATTCATTTCCTATCTCACAAAAAGGGTGACCAGCCTTACTGATGGATTTTGAAGTAGAAAAAATATAATTAACTAAAATTTTATAGGATATATAGAATTATTCTATAAAAAATTTATCTCCAAACATTTTATTTCCATTATTTAGAACAAAATTTCTCAAAATTTTATTCCTATAGGAAAATTTTATCAAAAAATGTTATTCTTATCGACAAAAATAGTTAACATTTTTATTTCTATATAGAAATTTTCTGTGAAATATGTCTTATTTCTGTCTTTCAACGCGAATTGTTACTAAGTCTACTGAAAATGTTTCCATAGGAAAAAATAAAACTATATTCAAAGTTTATTTTCATAGAAACTTTTTTCTAAAAAATTTATTTTTATAGAAATTTTCGTTTCAAAATGTTGATTTCTATAGCAGAATTTTCTTATCAAAATTTTATTCTCTAGAGAAAATTTTGTTAAATTTTATTTCCAGAGAAAATTTTTGTTCAAAATTTTATTCTAGAGAAAATTGTTTCAAATTTTATTGTCTAGAGAAAATTTTTTAATATTTTGATTCTTATAGAAACTTTTGCTCAAAATTTTATTTTCTATAGAAAATTTTGCTTTTAAAATTTTATTTCCAGAGAAAATTTTTGTCAAATTTTTATTTCTTATAGGAAAATTTTATTTCTGCGAGAAAATTTTTCAAAAAATTGATTTCTATAGAAACCTTTTTGTCAAAATTTTTTTTTATAGAAGATTTCTTGTCCAAATTTTATTTATATAGAACGATTTTTGTTCAAAATTATTGTATAGTAAAATTTTGCTAAGAATGTTATTTTTTTAGAAATTTTTTTTTCAAAATATTATTTCTATAATATATGTTTCGAATTATTAGAAAATTTGAAATTTCATTTTGCTACTTCTACAAAAAGGAGCACTTTACTATGGACTTTGATAGAACAAAATTAAAAACTTTAAAGATGTTGAATTATAAAAAATTTTTCTCCAAAATTTTATTCCTATAGGAAAATTTTATCAAAATTTTTTAATTCTATCGTGAAAAATTAGTTCAAAATGTCTGATTTCCCCTCACGACAATTTTCTGAATATGTTATTTCTACTTAATGACACTTTAATAACTTCTATTGAAAATTGTTTCCATTTAGAAAAACTATATTTTTTTACAATATTATTTGTATTTCATAGAAACTTTTCTACAAATTTTATTTTTATAGAAATTTTGTCACAAATGTTTATTTCGTGATAGAAAATTCTCTTGCTATAGAAAAATTTGTTCAAAAATTTTATTTTCTTTAGAGAAAAATTTTTCGTTTAAAAATTTTTTATTTCAAGTGGAATAAAGTTTGTCGACATTTTATTCATCTAGATGAAATATTGTTTATTCAAAATTTGTGATTTTCTAAAAAGAGATACATTTTTCAATATTTTATTTCAATGAGAATACTTTTTTTAGTTCCAATATTTTTTATTTTTCTTATATGAAAATTTTGTTAAAAATATATTTATTTCCAGAGATGAAAATTTTTGTCAAAATTTTTTATTCTAATGAGAAAATTTTTATCAAAACTTTAATTTACTAGAGAAAAATTTTCGTCAATATTTTTATTTCTATTACGGAACCACTTATTAGATTCAAAACTTTTTATTTTTATAATGTAAATACCTTTTTCAAAACTGTTAAATTTCTATTGCGAAAATTTTAATTAGCTTTATTGAAAATTTTTGTCAACATCTTTTATTTTAAAATAAAATTAATAGAAATTTTATGAACTTTTATTTAATATAAGTAAAATTTTTAGTAAATTTTTATTTCCAAAGAATTTTGTCAAATTTTTATTTCTGTGAGAAACTTTTTGGTCAACATTTTATTTTTCTATAGAAAATTTGGAAAAATTTTATTTGTATAGAAAATTTTATCAAATGATTTTTATTATACTATTGGTAGTTTTTTTTCAAAAGTATTTATTTATGTTAAGTAAATTTTCTTAAATTTTTTATTGTATACGATAAAATATGAATATACATTTTAGTTGGAGAGAAATTGTTTCATTGCAAAATCATTCAACAACTATTACACCGCAAGAATTAAATATCACCAAATCTATATCATAAACACTGATAAATTGCTACTAGTTTCTTTGTAGAGCTTCTTACCAACTGTGACATCTCCCACCATATACGTATCGATTTCTCGTATATATGCTTATCTTGGTCGCTCTAGACACTTAAATTTTTATCCGGTTTGGCTGTGCATACAAAACGGTAGAGGCTATTATATGGTCCACAAGAAGTGAGCCGGAATTATTAAGATATCATTATCGATTCATATATGTATTGTTATAGCCCCATTTGGACCGATCTTTCGCATTTGACTTCTTGCGGTTTTGGATCCCGAAATTTTATAAATCTAAATCAATATTACACTTTTGTTATGGCCCGTCTAAAATGCCAGTATATTTGCAATTTGTGGCAAATCGGATTAAAAACTACAATTTCTATTAGAAACCCTAGGACGTTAAATCGAAGGTCCGAGTTTCTAGGGAATTTTTGTAATGGGGCTATCCAAAACATGGAAGGGATACACACAGTATTCAGCACATTTTAATTGTAGTTCTAGAATCTCAGACCGCCAAATCGGGAGGGCCGGTTTTTATAAGGGGGCACAGCCCCTTTATGGTTCCTTTAGAAATACCTCTTGATTTCCAATTTCAGGCCAAATTGGGTAAAAAACTGCTGGGATTCTAAAAAGCATTTCCAGAGATAGTAAAATCGTGTTGAGGAGATCTCGGGTCTATTATGGGGAGCTATATCAGAAAACATTTGTCTTTCCAGTTGGCCGATATATCATCACATATTATATCAGGGCCACATCTCTTATATTCTTTAGAATACCTCTTAGATTCCTTCAGAAAATTTCAGATCAAATTTGGATAATCTACAGAGTTTCTATTAAGCCCAAGACCCCAAATCGGAAGTCGACTGGTCGTTTTATTTTGGGGACTCATACCAAAACATGGATGTCTACGGTATACTCACAATTTTTGACACATGTATTTGTTGGATTCCTACAAATACCTCTTAAGATTTCCCAATTTTCAGGTAATGAATAAAAAACTGCTGGTGTTTCTATAAGCCCAAGGTTAAATAACAATTGAGGAGATCGGTCTATATGGGGCTATTACCAACTTTATGGACCCAATACGTCACAATTTTTTGAGCACATCGTATTGTGTCCTACATAGCCTTCTAGCATTTTCCCATTTCAGGTAAATTGAATAAAACGCTATTTTTAGGTATTTCTATTAAGCCCAAGACCCGCAAATCGGGAGGTCTGTTTATATTGGGACCATTACCCAAAACATATTGGACGCGATACTCGACAATTTTGTGGCTCATTTTTTTATGGTTTTCTAAAATACTTCTACCATTTTACGATTTCAGGTAAATTGGATGGAAAACTTACGGATTCTAGGAAGCTCAAGAAGGTAAAATCGGAAGGGAGATAGCGTCTATATGGGGGCTATATCAAAACAATGGGGCGATTTAATCATCTTTTTTTCGGCACGACCTCCTAAAGGTCAAATTTACGATTTTATATCTCGGTGCTCATTGGAGTAATGGGGGTAAAAATTTATAGGATTTTTCGATTTTTCAAATCATATGAAACGCATTGTTTTTCATTCGATTTTTCTTTGACACGCTAGCGAGATATTTTAAGATTAATTTTAAAAACTCAAACTAGCGTGCCCGATCTAGTTGGGGAGCGTATCTGTTTTGCCATGAAAGCTTTGTTATATTGATTCATGTAGTGGTATATTTAAGATTCGGCTAGGCCACGAGGCTTAGAATGCTGTATGTATACTTCGTTCTTTTAATACAATTTTTTAATTATCACGTAGAAACCGTTTAGTTTGTAAGTTGTTTAAGTTCAATTTATATGGACCAAATTAGATTTCAATTCATATACCTAATTCAATTGTGAATTTTCTTGCTGTGTATGGTGTTGTATTTTATTTTCTCGTTTTTATTGAAAATGAGGCAATTGTTTGTCTTTTAAAAGCTTAGTTTTCTGGTGGTTAAAGAATTCGTTAGAGGCATTCAAGATATATAGTGTTGTGTGTAAACATATTTAGGCTACAAAGCAAAAAACAAAAGACATTATGAGGAACGAACTTCGAAAAACGGAAAATTTTTTGCATTTTGCTTAAATTTGTTCGCACATTAGCGTTACATGTAAATGCGCCGAAGCTCTCATGTAAATTTGTTCGAACAATCTTTTCGCTATTCCGTAATGACCTTCAACAAATTAATTATAAGGAATTATATTAGAGATAAAATTAAAAATTAGCAATAGAGATTTCCTTTCTAGATCGCTTCTTTTATACCCACTTCACCATGAATGCACATTGATGAATGGATATATGTGAAGTTTTTGCCATTATTTGCTAAATGGTAGATGTGGTTACTATTAATCTTTACATCAGGGAGACAACTTCTATAAAGTGACTCTTTATTTTTAAAATAACCTGTGCCGTCTGGCCGTCTTGCTTGGTCTATTGTAATCACGCTACAGCATTCAATAATTGTCGCTATCGTCCTGAAATTCAGGTAATGAGATTTCAGTCGTATTCTCTGCACGCATAACCAAGTTTTGAAGATGGCTTATGGACGGTGCAGGTTTTTGATAGTTAGGCTGCATAAAAAATCCGCCCTTTCCCCCCATACTCTTATCTACCTTGTATGCAGACCCCATATAGGGACAACTTTAATTTGTTTGAATAGCTGCGATCCCAAGCGCAATAGAAAAATTAAAAGGAATTTCATAATTTGATTATATTAAATCCTTTTGAAGAACAAACCTGTCTCTCGCAGTCAGGATTTTTCACAATCCAGGCCATGCGAAATCTAATTATCAGTAACTGCCATCAATGCAAAAACCTGCATTCATGGACATCTGCAATATTAGAAACAAATTGGCATTAGATAATGAGGTCAGCAGCAGTCGGTATCTGTTTTGATATACGGCTTCACCGCACAATATCCGCCAAAGAATAAGTGGCCAATCTAAATACAAATCATGTATTGATTTCGCATAGAAAGTCTTCTTCCTATTTTATCTCCTACAATAAGGCCTGGAGGCTACTGAATTTCTCTTAATACATAAAAAATGTCCATAATGTTGTTGGATGGTTATGTAATATTTAACAATAAGAAGAACTATGTCAAGAGAAAAGGTCAAAGCATAAAGTTGTAGCGCCCAACAAAGTGATTAAAGCGAAGGGGGGGAAAGGGTATGATTCAAAAAAAAAAAAATAAGACAAAAAGTGTGACGCAAAAAAGCCTTCAAGTCATTAATCACAGTAAGCAGCCAACAACGCTAACACCTGCGCAACACGAGCGCTGGAACCAGCAGCACTTAACTGGGCATCAGGCATCAGGCATGTGACAACATAGTTCCGCCAGCAGTTTTCTTTAGCTAAAAGTCAACAAAAATTCTAGGCCTCTATGCAACACAGCTAGAGACAGCAGTCTTTAGCTAAACTAACCGGGCAGCTAGCCAGCCCCATGTAGAAAACATTTTTATGACTTTATTTATTTATAGTTATCTGAGACGAATGAAAAATAACAAGACAACTAGCAACAAGAGGCGATACAACTAACAAATAAAATCTAGCTTCGAACATGTCTCAAGATGGTGATTCTAAACGGACCAGAGCATTATGAGGCCAATGGACGGCACTCTAGCATTTAAGCTAGAAAGCAGGAACATCCGCGAACAAACTCGAATAATAACGGATTTATTGGCAATCAAAATATCGTCAATGTCAGTAGCGATGCATTAAAAACTCATCATCACCGCATATTGCGCATATTGCTGGGGCAATAACGATGGACCAAATAAAATATTCAGTTTATGGATTTTTAGTAGCTCAGATAAATTTTACAAATATTAGACAACATAAACTGCAACTTGAGCGGTATTAAAATAGACATCAAAGCGATCGATTTGAATTTGCATAGGCAACAAAACGAACGATCAACATTGCAATTTCATTCAATATATGCTCATGGGATGATGAGTTGGCTATGGGTTGTAAGTGTGTGCTGTCTCTGTGTGTGAATTTTGAGTAGTTAAGTCAATGAAAATTGCGGTTAAAGCCAATATTAGAGAAAAAAAAAATTTATGAAGGAAATATGCTATGAAATCACTTCATAAGGGCATATTGCCGAGATTTTTCACGGTTGTTTGTTGTTCAGAGATTAACTAAAAGCTTTCTTTGGGTATTAAATGGGGGGTTTCCATATAAAATTTACAATGTGTTTTTTTGCATTAAAAAATGTAGGGCGAGTTTAAGTGATAGTAATGCAAAAGGCACAAGGTGTTATCTAATAAGTTAGAGCAAATGTCAGAAAAATCATTAAATGCAACCGTAGAACATGAGTTTACGAGTTGCTTCCTGGCGATTGATCGTAAGGCTTGGATATCAACTTAGGCAATTTTTTACTGTAGCCGAACCTTTGGCTGGCCCACAAACTGGAAGAAGAAAAGTCAAACGGTATTGAGATTTGGTTTTTGAATGAAAAGTACGAAAAAATCTAAACTAAATTTTTAAAAGAATACTTATTTTGGGAGTTTCTAATCAGAATTTTATTGTTGTTAGCTGATGAACAAACAAGGCAAAATGGAGAACTGACTCTGAATGGACTTGGATAGTAGATCTAGAAAGAAAATATTAAATTTAATAAAATAATAGCTATTGAATTTATTAAAATTTCAGTTTTATAAAATTGTAATTCCATAGAAAAGTGTTTTGATCAAAATTTCATATTCTATTCATAAATTTGCCGAAAATACTTTATTCGCTGCGCAGAAAATTTGTAAAAATGATTATTTCTACACCGAAATTGTAAAAGATTTTATGGTATAGAAAATTGTTCGAAAATTTTAATTTACTATAAATGAACATTTTATTTCTGGAAAAACCTTTCTACATTTTTTTATAAGGAAGAAAATTTTTGTCAAAATATTGCTATAGTTGTCCATAATCTAATCTATAGAAAATTTTGTCAAAATTTTTATTCCTATTATAAATGTTTGTAAATTTAATTTTATTATTTTTATAGATTTTTTTTTTTTTGCAAAATTTTAGTTCTCTTACAAATTTGTTTGCAACAATGTTTAGTTCTTATAGAAATATTTTGCGCAAAGAATTGTTATTTCTCTATAGAAATTTTGTGTCAAATTATTTCTAAGAATAGGTTTTGTCAAATTTTTATTTCATACAGAATATCTTTGGTCAACAATTTTATTCTAAAGAAGGCATTTTGTTGAAAATTTTATTTGGGCTTTAATAATTGCAAAATGATTTGCTACTAAAATTTTGTTAGATTCGTTTTTATAAAAATTGGGCAAAGCGATTTTATTCTATAGATAAATTTTGTCAAAATTTTTATTTCTTATAAATTGTTACAATTTGTATTTCATATTGCTTGCAATTTTTTATAGCATTTTTTGAAATTTTTATTTCTTACAGAAAATTTTGTTAAAAATTTTATTTCAATAGAAAATTTTGTCAAAATTTTTATTTCTATAAGGTAAGAATTTTGATCAAAATGTATATTTCATAGAATAAGTTTTCATTTCCAAATTTTATTTCATATGATATTTGTGAATTTCCTAGTTTCTTTATAGAATATGAATGTTTAAGAAATTTTTATTTATAAAAGGTTAGGTTAATTTTTTTCTGAAGCAGGAAAATTTTAGTCTAAAAATTGCGTATTTTCTATAGAAATTTTTTGTCAAATATTTATGATTCTATAGAAGCATTTCTTAAAAAATTTATTAGTTTCTTAATAGAATAATTTTGTCAAAAATTTTATATTTTTAAAAATGGTCAAAAATTGTAATTTCATAGATAGAAATTGGTTGTCAACATTTTAGTAGTCCCTATAGACAATTTTGAGCAACATTTTATGTTTCTAATAGAAAAATTTTATCATAGATTTTTAATTTCTGTAGAAATTTTTTTGGTCAAAATCTGGATTTCTATTGAAGTTTTTTTTAAAATTTTGTTTTTTAGATAAAATTTTGTTTAAAGTTTTAGTTCTATAGATAAATTATTGGCAAAACTTTTTTGCTCTTACTAGTAAAATTATTGTCAAAATTTTATTTCTACAGAACTTATTTTGTCAAAATTTTAATTTCTTTAGAAAATTTAGTTAAAATACAACAAAATTTTATCCAAAATTTTAGTTCTATAAGAAAATGAAAGTGTTGTCGAAAATTTTTTTTCTGTAGAGATTTTTTGTTAAAAAAATAATATTTTTGATAGAAGATCTTTGTCAATAAGCACTTCTAAGTAAAATATTCTATAGAAAAATTTTCTTAAAATGTTATTATCTATAAAAAATTTTGTCAATCTCATTTCTAAAATAAAAATTGTCAAAAATTTTATTTCTATAGAAATTGATGTCAAAATTTTATTTCGATTGAAAAAATTTTCTTCCAACGCATTATATTTCTATACAAAACTTTGTCATAAATATTTATATTTCGATAATTATAATCTTTGTTCAACATTTATTTCTATAGATAAATTTCTTGTCAAAATTTTCTATAGAAATTTTCTAAATTTTATTTCTATATATTTTTTTTCAAAAATTCTCTTTAGTCTACGAAAATTTTATCAAAATAATTTATTTCTTAAGAAGATTTGTTCAAAAATTTCACTTCTCTACCATGCAAAAAAAGCGCCGTGCCAAAAAATGAATGAAATAATGCTGCGAAGTAGCTGCAAATTTGCATCGGCAGACAAGTTGATGAATTTTAACACGGCGCTTGGTCCGGAGGACGGATGTTACCACCATTTTCAAATTGCGTTGCACTGAAATTTGTTGCCCACTTCGTAAGGTTGTGATCCGAATTTAGTGTTTTGGACGTAAATTAAACAATTTTTTGTATTAATTTGCCTAAAATAAATAATTTTTACAAATTTTTATGGTTTTCAGAAAAGCGATACGCTCCCTTTCGAACGCTTTGACATACAAATATTTTAACAAATTAAGGGCAATTTTTCTAGAAAATGAATTTAGCTCTATATTTTTTCTAAGAAAATTAATTATAAATAATTTGAACTACCATTTTTTTGTTAATTCCTTATTTCTGTTTAACATCCATATTTGATACAAAAAAAATCTAAAAATTTTCCTTTCAAAAAATGTTTGAAAAATTTCGTATGTTTTACAAAAAGATGAATTAAAAGACTCTTCCAACTGAGTAGTTAAATAAAGAACTCGCTTTGCAGAAGGAAAGGGGATTTTTGGACAGTGGAGTACTTTTAAAAGTTGTGTCTTTAGAGCGCTGCTTCCAAATCTTTCTCGTTCGAGAAAAATTTAATTCTATGGGAAAATTTTCGTTAAAATTTCTATTAGAAAAATTTTGAAAAATATTTCTATAAATATTTTTGTCATAAAATTTGATCTTTGTCTTATAGGAAAATTTTGCTTCAATAATTTATTAGTTCTATGGAAATTTTGTCAAAAAAATTTTTTATATATCTGTAGAGAATTTTGTTAATAAATTTTATTTTTGTAGCAAGGTTGTGTACAAAATTTCACTTCTATTATTAAAATAAAATTTTTTTTATTTTCTATATGAAAATTTCTTTTGTTATTCTTTGAACAAAATAAAAATAAATTATTTTATAAAAATGCAAAATTTATCAACAAAAAATTTTTGTCCAATTTTTTAATTTCTATTAGAAAAAATTGTGTTCAAAATTTTATTTTCTAATTTTTAAAATTGATGTCAACATTTTATTTCTATACAAAATTTTGTCAAAATTTTATTTCTATAAAAAATTTTGCTAAAAATTTTATTCTCTATAGTAAAATTTTTAAATTTCTATTTCAATAAAAAATGTTTCGTCGAAACTTTTTAGATTCTATGAAAATGTTAAGTACCTTTTTAGTTTGGAGAGGAATATTTTGTGCAAAAATATCTACCAAAAACACTAGAATTCTACCAATCTACCAAAAACAGAAAAAAATTCTACAATTTTTAGTTAGAAATATCTAACCAACTGTAGGCATCATATGAATGAGTTCGGAGCTTTTGAATGCGGCATTGTGAAGGTTAGAAATGAAGCGAGGAACCTCCGACTTTAAGTCATTCTTTGTGTTGATGCGTGCTTGTGAAGTTGAGTGCCGAGTTTTGTGCTGAGTCTTGTAGGAATATCCATTGGTCTACGGCCGAAATCTTGTCTTTCCAGGACTTCAATATTGTCTTTGGGACATTTTCCGATAATATTCGTCATTTTTTGACCCCTCTCAAAAATGCCCCAGGCGCAAAAGTTCAACGGAGATTTTGGTGACCATTGTGAGATTGAAATGAAGCGAGGAACCTACATTTGAAGCCATTCTTGGTTGACATTAGCTGAGTGCAATGGCGCTGAATCCGGCTGAAATGTCCATGGTCTGCTGCCGAAATCAAATCAGACAAAATTTTCGTGAAATTTTTTTCTGTGTATCGTTAGTTTCGTTCACTTTTTGGACGCGATGCATGCTGTCAGTATTACGGTAACGTACAATGGAATGAGGACCGAATGAGTTATTCACATTTAAACGGTATCCCCTTGTGGTATTCCAGCCAAATATAAAATAATCAGGCTATCACTCTTGAATGCCATCACAAATGAAATAATTTCTGGATGCCACTGGAAAATTTAGAAATGATAAACGGTTTGGAAATTATAACAACCTAAAATTGGTTACTATACATATCAGCCACCGTGTATATGTATAATCGATATAATGTTTAGTTTCCTTATTTATTTTATTGCGTTAAAGGTCGTGAAAATTAATTTTTTTTCATGTAAAATAGTTTAGCTAGATTTTTTTGAAAAAAAAACTAAAAACCAAACAAAAGACTTAAGCAACAAACTTGATTTACACATTCAAGAGCCACCAAAAATGCATGCATATCTCATGCATCCAGTGGCGGCTATGCTCAGCCAAAGTAAACGTGTTTTCTTTTTTCCATGATGTCTGCATCTAATATTTTGTTAAAACCTATTACAAATATTTATAGAAATAAATTAAACACTATGTGTCAATGATATCCGATTAAAAATTAATAATATTTACATATGTATGAAATATACAACTTTCAAACATTTTTTGTAAATATAAAAACAGCCATCTTGGCATCGGAATTTGTTATATTGGCTGCAAAGTCTAGACTAAACAGTGGCCATGTAATAATTTGTAAATAAAAACAAACGAAATAATAAAATATTAAATTAAAAAAAAAATAAAAATTGGAAAATTTCTATTTTTATTTTATTTTATTTAATTATTTTTAACAAAATGATTACATGTCTTTCTGTTACCCTTTGTCATGTTTAAGCTTAAGGAAAAAACAAAGACACTTTGAGGGTGTGTGATTGAAATCTGAAAGTCACGAATTAACGATTAGCTCAAATGTTAATTAGCCATCTAAATGACTAAGAACTATTGACAGTATGCTGTCATAGAAATTTTAAAATAATAAATGTTTTCAAATGATCTATATATATGACTTAATGGGTACATGAGTAATAATATGTCCATACAAATAATTTCAAAATGTTTTTTTTTTTTTTTTTAATTAAAAAGAAAAATTACATTCTGTTAAATTATATTAATATCAAGTTAAACTTAAATAATTTAAACAACAATCAATATGTTTAAATCATCAAAATTTCATCTTTTGAAAAAAATATTTGTCATTACAAATTTCATGAATTTAAATAATATAAATTTATTTTAATTTGAATGAATTTAATCAAGTTAATTAAATTAATTTATTATAACTTATTAAAATATTTTCCATTGTGTTGCACTTTCTGTAGATTGCCTTACATTTTGTCATAACTAAAATCTAGTCGCAAATAAC
>PGFW01024130.1:7734-18754 GCA_003123925.1 Haematobia irritans
CCCTTTGTGTGTGGTCATAGCTTTTGTAATATGTATACGTGCCGTTCTATTCATTTGCGATATATGATTTTGGTGGTCCGCGATTGTACAGCAAACGTGTCATACATATCTGGCAACATGTCTTATAACAGCTCTATAAAGCTAATTTCAAGAGGGAAGGTCGTATTCCCCATCATTTCCCGACCAATTTCTGGCAAGAATAGATACCGCATTTCTGGCAAGAGTAGATACCGCCTTATGCGGTCTGTGGTATCTTTTATCCAGTTCAGTTTAAAGTCCAAGAGAACTTCCAAGTATCTTGCTGTTTACGAGAGACTCAACTTCTTCCCTTGAAATTCATGAACTTTGTATCCAATGATCTTTCTTCTTTTGGTAAAGAGTACCGCTTCTTTCTTCCAGGGTTTACACCCCCCACAAAAAGAAAGAGGAAAGGAATAAAAATTTCCCAATTTTCAAAGGGTAAATTGAAATAAAAACTGCCGGTTTTTTTCCTATAAGCCCCATAAGAAGTAAAATCGGGAGATCGGTCTATATGGGGGCTATACCAAAACCATTTTTGGCACACCTCTTTATGGTCATAAAATACCTCCAGGTTTCAAATTTCAGGCAAATTGGATAAAAATTACGATTTCTATAAGCCCAAGACCCCAAATCGAGAGGTCGGTTTATAATGGGGACTAATATCAAAAACTGGACCGATATTGCGCATCTCTAACTTGACTGCCTTGGCAAGACAAAAAGACGAGTTTGTGCTAAATTTCAGACTACGATTGCCGTCACTATTTCTATGGTTGGTTTGGGTATAAAAATATTGTAATACTACCTACACCTCAAAAATCGCTTCTTTAACATGATGTTCCAAAATATTTTGGCAGGAAGCACAATATATTATTGCATACTGCGGAAACATTAATATGTTATTGTTTTATGTGACCATAATTATATGTTTGGAAGCAATTTTGAGGCCAAAAAATATTATATGCTTGGAAGAATTTTTCCAACAACGATTGTGCATAATTCCCTAACATATCAAGTAATTTTCACTTCCATCCACGATTTTTTTAGTTATTGGCAGCTTTCTCTGTTACAAATAATGTTGAAGAAATTATTCCACTTTTATAAATTTTTTAAATTTTAACTTTCGCTCTGCACCGGAGAATCGAACGAGGACCATAAGCAGTTTGTAAGCCAACACACTATCCACTGGGCTACGTACTGTGTATAGTCACAGTAGATAATTATCGTTTTAAAGTTACATTTTGTAGGATCAGTTTTGGCAGCGCCACGACGAGCCTATGGCAAACATAACATTATTTTACACAGAAACAATACATTTGTTTGCTACGTTGGAGGGCAGTGGTTAGAGATGTCTGCCTTGCATTGCAAGGGTCGTGGTTCAATCCTCTGATCGGACCGAACATTTCTTTTTTTTTTTTTTTTTTTTTTTAATTATACACATTTATATTTTACTATATTAATTTTTTTTAAATGAAACTTCGAATGTGCGTTATTAACAAGATTTATAGTCAGTAACAGTGCTTGATAATAAACGAATTGCTGATTTTTGGATAAATATTATTTTTTATTGCAAAAATAACAATCTTGTTAATAAAAAACCTGTTTTTGTACAAAACTTTTAAAATTTGGAAGGAATTTCAAAAACTATACAAAAGAAGAATCGTTGGAGTCGAGTATAAACATACATACATAATTTTATGAATATAAACATAAAATTTATTTAGGAGTGAACAAGTTTTTTACTAGCAAATTTAACACATGCTCTAAAATTTCTTTTATTTTTCTTTTAATAATTCATTTTAAAGAATAGAACTTTTTTAAACTTGTTTAGCTGTAAACTCGAACTTAGTGCCCGCCTTTTATATTTGATGGTTGTCGTCACTCCTCGTGGACATACTTTTTTAATAAAGAGGAACTAAAAGTTTGTTTTTTTACATTTTACTGTGTAATTTTTCACATATTTCCTCCTTATTTCATTTTTACTGTACAAACTCTAAAAGAGTATAGTGCCCTTCGTTATTGTTTATAAGACCCCTGATTTCTTTAACGAAACCAAGAATAAAATTGTGTCCATAATGGCCACAAATGATAAATACAAAACACATGTCCACACATACATAAAATGCTGCTCTCAGGCGATAAACATAAGCTGTTTGATTTTTCAATGTCCCTATTCTTTGTTCAGAATGGTATAATTCTCTTTATTCAATTAAATAATATTTAGACTTAAACCATATTCAAATTTTTTGGCCTTATCATAAACAGTTTTCCGATAACACATACAGCGGTTTTTCATCAGAAATTGTTTCTCTTTTTGACCTTTTGCTGTGTTATATTTGATATCTTTCGTCAACTCTCTCCCGGTTTTCCTCTCTATTTCTCTCTATACTCTTCTGTCGCTTTGAATAAAATATCAGCAACATATGTATGTTTAGTCGAAATTTTGTCAATTTTATATTTTGTATTCACACATCATGATTTTTATGAAACATTCATGCCCCAAAACATTCATATATTCTAACATATTACATAGATGTCTCCAAACATTTAGTGGTTAGTTCAGCGAACATTACATGTTCGCACTTAAATATATTGTGGTTTAAAGTCGAGCCCGAAACACATTTTGTTTACATCGGAACATATGAAAAACATATTTTTCTAACAGTGTATGCATAAATAAAATTTTCTAACACATGAGCATTATATGAATATTTTTCTTTTTAAATTGAACCCCGCCCGAATTAAAAATCCTGAGTACGGCTGATGGGAGTATATATAATTAATGGACCGTGTGGACCATTTTGCATGTTGTTAGAGACCATATACGAACACCATGTACAAATTTCAGAGCCGGCTCGGATGATTTGATTCTCTTAAGAAGCATCGCAAGGCAAATTTGGGGGTCGTTTATCATGGGGGTATAGTAAAAGTGGCCTATTTGGCCGCCATTTTCAATACCGTCCGACCCTAGCATAATAACAACTTTTGTGCCAAGTTTTCAAGCTTGATAGCTTGTTTTGTTTCGGAAGTTAGCGTGATTTCAACAGACGGACGGAAAACGACGGACGGCACGACAGAATATATATATACTTTATGGGGTCTTAGAGCAATATTTTTTTCGATGTGTTACAAACGGAATGACAAGTTTAATATACCCCCATCCTACTGGTGGAGGTCATAAAAAGCGAATATATTAAGCAAGTCGGCTAATAATTAGAACCGATATGGACTTTTGCGAACGTATGGAGAGTGGAATTGAATATGGAGGTCCGCTTAATCTTGGGACTATATACATTATGAACCGATATGAACACTTTTTTGTGTGATTGGGATCGGCTAATCTGAGGGCTATATATAATATGACGATATGGATCTAGTTTTGGCATGGTTGTTAGGGCATGATACTAACACAATGATACTAAATTTCAGCTAAATTAATAAATTTGCTCCTCGTAAGAGTCTCGGAGGTCAAATCGTTTATATGGGGAGGCTATATACACATATAAATTATGATCTCGATATGGACCAATTTTTGCATGGTTGTTAAGATAACATATAACCAATATCAATGTAACACGAAAATTACAGCGGATCGGATGATAATTTGCTTCTTTAGAGGCTCGCAATGCCAAATCTGGTGATCAGGTTTATATCGGGAAGCTATCTATAATTATGGACCGATGTGGACCAATTTTGCATGGTTTTTTAGAGACCATAATACCAACATGATGTACCGAATTTCAGCCGGATCGAATGAATTTGATTCTCTTGAGGCTCGCCAGCCAAAATCTGGGGATCGGTTTTAATATGGGGGTACATATATATATTATGGATTGGATGTGGACGATCTTTGCATGATTGTTACGAGACGCAATAATACAACACATGTACAAATTCGCCGGATGGAATGAAATTTGCTTCTCTTAGAGCAATCGCAAGCCAAATTGGGGGTCCCGTTTATATGGGGCCTAATTACGTAAAGTGGACCGATTTGGCCCATTTTCCAATACCAATCCGACCTACTCAATAACAACTTCTTGTTGCCAAGTTTTTCAAGTCGATAGCTTGTTTCGTTTTCGAAGTTAGCGTGATTTTCCACAGACGGACGGCACGGACGAACATGCTCAGATCGACTCAGAATTTCACCACGACGCCAGAATAATATATACTTTATGGGTCTTTAGAGCAATAATTTCTGAATGTGATTACAAACGGAATTACAAAAGTTAATATACCCCATCCTATGGTGGAGGGTATAAAAGGTAATATATACGCAAGTCGGTTCGGTAATAATTACGCAACCGATATGGACTTTTGCGAACCGATATTGGAGAGTCGGAAATTGAAATATGGAGTGTTTTATTGGGGACTATTATACATATATGAACCGATATTGACCTTTTTGTGTGATTGGGCATCGGCTAATCCTGAGGGTATATATAACTATAGACGATATGGATCTAGTTTGGCATGGTTTGTTAGCGGGCCATATACTAAACACAATGTACCAAAATTTCAGCTTAAATTAATTAATTTGCCTCACATCGAAAGAGTCCTCCGGAAGTCAAATCGGTTTATATGGTGAGCTCATATAACATATAAATAAATATGATCCGCATATGGACCAAAATAAATACCCATAATATACGCATGGTTGTTAGAGCTCATTATACTAACACACATACGCAAATTTCAAACCGCTAGATGAATTTTCCTCTTCAAGAAGCTCCGGAGGTCAAATCTGGGACTATAGTAAAAGTGGTCCAATATGGCCATGTTGCAATAACCTTCGACCCTACATCAATAACAAATTACCTTGCGCCAAGTTTCAAGTCGATTGCTTGTTTTCGCTTCGGAAGTTAGTGTGATTTCAACAGATGGACCGGAGGGACATACTTAGATGACTCAGGATTTCAGCACGCCCGAATATTTATATACTTTATGGGATCTTTAGAGGCAATATTCGTGCGTTGACAAACGGAAATGGCAAGCTATATACTGCCCATCCTATGGCGGAGGGTATATCACAAAAATTGATCACTTTTTATATACTGAAAGCAAACCACTTGCCAGTTCTATTGTCTCCAGAATTATTAAGAGGCCGTTCAATTTAGTGCAAACAAAATTTTTCTTCACGTAAAGATACACACAAAAAAAATTTTTTTCTGATTCAATTACCGAATTAAATTGATCCAATTAATTTTTATTTGAAATGTCTTCATCACAGAAATGAATAGTATCAATTAAAAACTTAATTGAACGGTACAATTAAAAAATTAATTGATACAATTAAAAATTTAATTTTTCGTGAATTGATTTTTTGTTTCATTAAAAAATTTGTTTATTTCAATTAATTTCTTTAATTGAATATTTGTAAAACTCAATTAACAATTTTTTATTGGAAAATTTTTCGTGAAATTTTTTTCTGTGTAACCTTAACTAGAAGAAAAAACGACTTTTCTTGAAAGTTTATCCCGACAAGGAAAAAACTTTATTATAAGGGACGAAAGAAAATGTATAATGCTAAGCAAGATAGATTCGTATTTTATGGACAACAAATTTTCGCCTCACGACACAATATTTTTTCAGTATCCCCCGTTCAAGTTTTAAGAAGCAAGCAATAATTAAGTTTTAGGTTAGGTTAGGTTAAGTGGCCAGCCCGGATTAAGGTTTCAGGCTCACTTAGACTATTCATTCATTGTGTACACATTTAACTAAAAGTACCTATTACATATGGGCACTTCTAGGTTTTTTAACCCTGAACTTCATATTATTTACCTTGTTGGAACAACACTCAGATTGTTAAAACATTAACAGTATTTCTAAAGCTATATGGCCCTAAAATTCGCTTACGCCCTTACTCAAAATGCAGGACAGGAGGTGTTTAAAATTGATATCTTTTTCCTCGCAATCATGACAGCTCATCACAGTAGTCATTATACTTCGCACGCAATAGTTTTTGCAAATTCGCCTATCAGGCAGCGACCGTTATAGCAGATTCAGAAGTGAAATTGACGTCTTGAGAACACTAGCAATATCTAAGTGTGCGGTTAAACGTTTAAATGGGGCCATTTTGCTTGGTTGTCATTACAACTTGCAATTCTCCCATCGAACATTTGCCACCATGAAGGCCTTCTCCCGCAGTAAAGAGCTTACAAGGTAGCAAAAGACATACCACAGATTCTAGTTCCGCCTGGAATATGTAAGGATAGTATCCTCTTTGCTAAACTCATACTGACTTGAAGTCCCCTGTATGTTCCTATGGCAGTCACCCATAGTTAAGGTGAATATTCGTATGGCTCAGCCACTCGTTGAGAGATTTGCGGCAGTCGATGGCCGTTTTCGAGTTAAGGAGCACGATTTTATTACAGGTCGACTGTCTTGAGTATATTTATGCAACATTTTATGGAACATTACTTCTCAGCCAATTCGCGCACCTCTCTTATTGCTAATTCAGCCTGAAAAACACTATAGTGATTAGGTATATTTTCACTATTCGAAGTTTCAGCTCTTTAGAATATACTCCGAAACCACCTCTCCATCCAATCTTGGAGGCCGCCATCAGTGTAGAAAATCTAATATATCTTTTTATTCCCCGTTTGTTGTGTAACCAGCCATCATTCGTTCGTAAGGTATCAGAAAGATATATTTGCCTCTGGGGGAGGGGCTTAGCGTAGAGATAAATGCCAGTTCCTTTCGACAGAATAACATCCTATTTACGTTGTGAATTCTGAGTCGATTTAGAATTCGTTTCGTCTGCTATGGGCCTTCAAGCTCGGCACTAGGTCATTGGCATTGATGAAGGTCGCATGGGCAATTGCAAGTGGGCCAAAATTGGACCACTTTGGCTGTCAGTAATGCTGGTTAGACTGTTGACTGTCTGACAAGCAATTACCGAAGGAGGAGATATAATTCGCACCGCGAAAATAACGTGCTTGGTGAAACTGGAATTGAAAACGCGCTTTAGCTTTGGTTACTCTTAATCATTGAGGAAAACGGTTAGTTTTAAGACAATTTAAATCGTAATAAATAAATTTATCTGTTTCGATTTATGTATTTCGCCTCAAATATTGTATAAGATATTTATATTTACACGTCTGATAGGATTATATACTTGGAAATTTGTCCCCAATAAATCAGCTAATGGTGATTTCGTTTGGGAAAAGTGTTGGCATACAATGAGTAACAACATTTTATGGTGTCCACCTCAGTGTTTGCCCGAATTCCCCTGGCAATGACAACACCCGTTTGCGTGCGAAAACAAACAAAAAAAGGTACAACACTGAATATAAAATCAAACAAAAAAGAAATTTGGCGGAAATAATTTCGATTATTATTAAGCAACTATTATTGGAATATCTTCACTAACATCGTTCGCAATTAATTCTTCAACTAAAGGGATATTGTTAAAACTTTTTGATTTTATATATTTTTAAATGATCTTACAAATTAATTACTCTCAACAACGTTTTTAACTTAGCCGTTGGTCATTTCGATCAAGCAATGATGTTGTAACTTCTTACGTACGTCAGGAAGAAGAACTACTTCGCAATAGCCGCATCCACAATGGTGTTGGCAAAAAAAACGGCGTTTGCTTTTTTGCATTTTGCTTTAATTTTTAAATATATTTTATATCGATTTGTTATCGCGGCACTAAACATTGAATGATTCTTCTTGGTAAATTAATCAGCTGTAGTGAAGAATTGAATAAGCAACCACAATACACAGCGTCACAAACTTCTCCTTTTGTATTTTTTCAACAACGTGGAGGTAGCAGCCATTTATTTACGGTCGAGAATAAGAAACGTGTTAATATCTGATTGAAGGTGTACCATACTGCAGCGCAAGACCACCTACGGTGTAAAATGGGTAACACTTTTGCGTCTTGCGAATGGGTAAACGCGTCAATGAAACGTGCATATTTTAGGGCAGGCTGCACTGGATTTTCAATCGAACAAAAAAATTTTTCGATTTATGGGGGTAAGGTGTAAGAAGTATGCAGCATATTTTTACGCAATCGAAATCATAAGTAAACTCAATAGTTAGAGGATCTTGGACTTAATTCGTTATGCACTTCAAATAACATTTGGCTAATAATTTGGGTTATCAGAAGACTTCTTGAAACATGGAAATAACTGAATGGCTAAAATAATCTGCTAATATTTTTTTCTTATCCCTCACCCATAGATGGTGGTAATACTAGCTTTGCTAATATTCGTTTGTAACACATCGAAATATTTGTCTCAGACCGCATAAAGTAATATCATATTCTGGGGTCCGTGAGTGAAAAGTCGATGTAGCGTTTGTTCGCTTGAAACTGGGCACAATTGAGTGCCTATTGTTTGTGGTCGGTTGTATTACAATATGGACCTCTTTTAGGTCATAGCCCATATAAACCGAGCCCCAGATTTTGTCTTTGTTGTGGCTTCTTAGGAAAAGCAAATTTCATCCGGTCCGATAGAAATTGTAGAAGATGTTAGTATAATGTCCTCTAATAATCATGCAATAATTGGTCAATATCCATAGCCGCATATAAACCGATTCCAAATTTGTCTCCCGGTTTGAAATTTGTAAGTGCTATTAACTACTGAATTTGGCCCTCTAATTAATAGTTGCGGCAAATTGGTTTATATAGGTTTATAATTATTTATCATAAGCTCTTCATATAAACGGTGCAACAACTTAAGAGGCTTTATATAGGTAATCTCGTTTTTTGTTATATAACATAAACTCCATATGGATAACTTAAGAAGATTATCTATTTTATAAAATTTGCGAATTACGGTATTGTTTGAAAGTTCCTAGGTGATGATCGGCTGAACGATTTAACTTGAAATTTTCAGACAACGGTGAAAATAGGGTATGCTTAATTTTTAGATATCTGGATCGGAGTGTGCGACCGTCCCTTGGCACTTTTTGAAAATTGGGTTAAAGTTCTCACGAGCTACTTGAAAGTTTGGGAGGGAATGTTGTGGGTTGGCGTATAGACAAAAATCCTCTACATTTTTCGATATGTGGTCGGGAATGGGCCGTCTTGTTTTTAAAGTACAGTGAAAACTATTTTCATCCGCTTATACTGTTGAAATGTACAAAGGTCGTAGGGAATGTTGTAAGGTTAATATGGGATACTTATTTCTTTTTTATACCACACCGTAGAATGGTGATGGGGGTAACAATAACTTTGTCATTCCGTTTGTAAACAATCGAAGTATCGGATTTCCGACTATATAAAGTATATATAATTCTTGATCAGGGAGAAATTCTAAGACGCAATATAAGATGTACGTAGTATCGTCTGTCGTCTTATCGTTGTAATCAGCTGCAGCCTTCAATAATGGCGCTATCGCCTGAAATTTGCACACTTTCGTTTTGTTATTGCAGTCATTTTTGATATTGTCCCTCATATAAACGACTTCCCGATTTGGCGTCTTGGGCTATAAAAACCGTAGTTTTTATCCAATTTGCCTGAAATTAGAAAATCTAGAGGTATTTTTGGACATAAAGATGGTGCGCGGAAAATGGTCCCGCATCGGTCCATGTTTTGCGTATTGCCGCCATACTAGACTATCTCGCCGATTTTTATTCTTGGGCTTCTAGAAACTGTATTACATATCCGATTTTGCTCAAAATTGGAAATCTAGAGTATTTTGGGACAATAAAGAGGCTGTGTCGAAATTATTTGGTCTGTAGCGGTCCATATTTTTGAGTATAGCCCCTTTATTATAGATCGATCTTCGATTTTATTTCTTGGGCTTCGATAGTCTAGTCCAATTGTTATTGAAATTGGAATTCTAGCGGTATTTGAGGAATATAAGAGGCGGTGAGTATCGGTTCATAGTTATTGGTATACGCTCCCAACTTATAGATCCGGACCTCGTCGATTTATTTCTAGGATTTCTAGAATCTGCTGACCACAATAGGTCCATTCCGAATATGGTGATGTGTCGACCCATGTTTTAGTATAGCATCGCACATAGACTGATCTTCGACCAGATTTAAACCCTTGGGCTTCTAGAAACCGTAGCCTTTTATCCGATTGCACTAAAAAAAAGTTTAAATATACTTGGTTTTTTGACTCAAAAATCTGTATCACATTTATTTTAACCGGTCCATTCTGTAAGGCATAATATAGACGCGATCTTAACTTCTTTGAGGTACACACTCGAGAAGAAAAAATATTTCATCCGGAATGAATTTTAGGCAACGAAATTCTCCGTATAAGATATTTTCGTTAGAGCAAACTAATCCGAATTTTTGATAAGCGATCAACCGATTGTCTCAAATTTGTGTCTAAAGAAAGCTTGTTTGTTAAAATTTCGTTCCTCAGAAAAGAAACATTTTTCAGGGTATAGCAGCGCGACTTATCATGACAATTTGTTTGAAACTGAAAGTAAAATTTCCAGAATTACTCCTCGCATTTATTTAAAATGGCGGAAAAAATGTAAGATTTAAGATTTTAAATCAACGGTTATTTCATCATATACACGATATGTTCATGATTTCTCTAAAACTCAAGACAAAATTGGTTCTCATAAAATCAAAATCTGATCAGTCTTCGTAGTAGAATCTTTAAATTTTTGTCTTCGGGAAGCGTATTGGGTTGAACTGATTTGCTTTGGGAGAAGATTTTGATCAAAACCCCCTGATAATTCTATGAAATTTCTATTTTATCAAATAACCCTCTACGACGAAAGAGTTTCTCAAGTAAACTTATTATATTTGATTCATGGTGTGTGGGTATTTAAGATTCGGCCCGGCCGAACTTGCTGCTGTATATACTTGTTTGTTTTATTTTTGGGCGAGGAGGGTGGCCTTCTTCTTCGTTGTAGAGCCTTTTGAAAATTGGACCAAATTGTCATCAAACCCCCTGAAATTCTATATATTATCAAATAACCCGCTACGACGAAGAGTTTTCAAAGTAAACTATTATATTTGATTCATTGTGGTGGGTTTTAAGATTCGCGCCGGCCGAACTTACTGGCTGTAAAAATAATAAGTTGTT
>PGFW01024138.1:18899-30615 GCA_003123925.1 Haematobia irritans
CTCTAAGGATACAAATTTAATGTTAAGTCCGAAATGATGCTATACAGTTGGCGTAAATTCTAGGTTGTGGTTTCTCTTTTTAAGAAAACTTGGAATTTTTAATGAATTAAATGAAGGAAGTAATCTTAATATCAACGTTATTTCTTATTTATATACTTAAGTCCCCCCTTTCATGTAATACCAAGGGCATCACGGATAATTGATGGAGGATCCTGGAGACCTTACGGATCAACAACGAAAACAAGGCTAGTTTTCTTCGAATTTGCAACTTCGTTAATCTTAACATACCTGATTAACATTTAAATTGAAAAAAACACACTTATTACAACTCTGATACACTTCGATTTTATTACCTTATTTGTTTTAAGTCAAGAACTTAAACACCTGAGAAAATCTCCCAGTAGTTAACTATTGCTAATTTAGAATTTCAAAAAAATAATTTGCTTTACACACAATTTTTTTTTCTGAGTCAACCACGAATTAATTGACCATAATTTTAATTGAAATGTCTTCAATCACAAAATGATGAGTCATTAAAAATTAATTGAACGTCAATTAAAAATGTAATTCGATCAATTAAAAATTAATTGATCATTAATTTGCGTGATTGAATCATGATAAAAAAATTTTGTGTACAAGCAATAATATTTATTGAAATTTTAAGATTACAATAGTTTGAACTAGCGGAATTTCCAGCTGTTTAAGTTTCTTGACATTAAAACCAAAATAAGTATATAAATAGAAGTGTATCAGAGTTCGATACAATAACTGTTGTGTTTTTTTCAACATTAAAATGATATCATGTATGTAAGTTCTAACGAAGACTTGGCACAACTTCGCAAAAAAAACTTATGCCTGTTTTCGTTGGCTTGACCGTAAGGCCTCCAAGGATCTCCATCAATATCGGATGCCCTATGGTTTATTGAACGACACTTAAGTATAAATAAGAAAATAACCGATTTTGTATATTAAGATTCTTCCCTTCATTTAAAATTCACAATTGAAAAATTCACAAGTTCTCAACAAAGAGAAACCACAAAACCATAGAAGTTTTACGCCAACTGCTTCATAGACTTCCTTAGCATCATTTCGGACTTAACATTTAAATTTGTATCCTTAGAGATGTATGTATTTGATTTCGTCCTTACATATGTTGGTGTGTGTAAACATGAATATAAAATAAGAAATTTGTTTTGAAAAACGAAAATTCTTCTGTGCCCAAAAATTCACATATTGTTTTCTTCAAATCTGATTTCTGGTTGCCATCATGCGAGTCACACGAATGTTGCAGATACTTCATGATCTATGTTAAACGCCAAAGGCTTGACATATTTTCCATCTGCAACTGTGTTTTATAGAATTAAGGGCTGATCTGGCAGTCAGGGGCATAAGATCTTGCTTCGAATGACTACTAAACATTTCACAAAGAAGAGAGAAACGGTCAACCAATATTATATATGTGCTGCAAATGCTTAGGAAAAGTATTTTACTGCTATCTTCAATGTCTATAAGCGGAAATCCTCAAATCCATTTTTTTTTGTATTATCAGAGTATCAAGTTATAACCCAATGAATTTTGGACGAATAGCAAAAAAACTTCCTTTCAGCGCAGGATACAAGTGAGAAACATCTTTGTCGCCTACAGTTGGGGTGTGCTTATATAAACGTGCGACAAATATTTTCCTTTCATTCTCCCATGGAATTTTTGTTGTATTACCGAAATCGTTTATTCTTACAAGAACGTGTCTGTTCTTACCCGTTCTCTTTTCTAGCCCGATTTTGTAATCGATATGCTAGAAATTGTGTTTTTTTTTGTGAAGTATCCTGTTAACGCAATCGAGAAGGTAACTTAACCAGGAACTAGCACGTCAATTGCCAGGTTATGCTTTTATTAAAAACCTTTGTTAAGTTAGTGATGGCGATGTGAGGATAGAGGTTTGAGAAGAATACAATCACATTTATAAATTCAATAGAATTCTTCAACACGTACAACAGTCACTGCCGCTTCACATGTCCAAGCAGTTGGCGTAAAACTTCTATGGTTTTGTGGTTTCTCTTTATTGAGAACTTGTGAATTTTTCAATTGTGAATTTTAAATGAAGGGAAGAATCTCAATATACAAAATCGGTTATTTTCTTATTTTATACTTAAGTCGGTTCAATAACCATAGGGCATCCACGGATATTGATGGAGGATCCTTGGAGGACCTTACGGATCAAGCAAACGAAAACAAGGCCTAGTTTTTCTTTCGAAGTTGTGCCAAATCTTCGTTAAGACTTACATACCATGATTAACATTTAAATTTGAAAAAAAACACACATTTATTATCGAACTCTGATACACTTCATTTATTACTTATTTTTGTTTTAATGTCAAGAAACTTAAACACACTGAGAAAATCTCCGTAGTTAAACTATTGCTAATTTAAAATTTCCAAAAAAAAATATTTGCTTGTACACACAAAATTTTTTTTTCTGATTCAATCCACGCAAATTAATGATCAATTAATTTTTTAAATGAAAGTCTTCATTCACAGGAAATGATGAGTATCAATTAAAAAATTTAATTGCAAGGTCAATTAAAAGTTATTGATCCAATTAAAAATTAATTGATTTCTATTATTTTTGTGATTGATTTTTGTTTCAATTAAAAAATTTGTTAAATTCAAAAATTTTCATTGAACATGTTTTAAAACCAATTAATTTTAATTGGAAAAATGTTTCCGTGAAATTTTAATTCGGAAAAATTTTCGTCGAAATTTTTTGTGTATAGACTAAATTTTTATTTTCTTTTTTGCGAAATTTTACTTTTTTTTACTTTTTCCTATGTGATGAGAAATGCAGCAGTAGTAAGAGATTCATTGGACAAGTAGATATGAATTACATCAGTAAGCCTTTAATAACATTGATTAGCTTCATATTTTAAGAGTTCCTTATGCTTCTAGTGTGTCAGTACATGTGGGCCTTGGAATCCTGAATGTTTTTGTTTTTAGTACATATAAGAAAATCGACCAGGTGAGCGTCGAGGGCTTGAATAACTGTCTGTAACATTTGCTTTAAATTACTGAATTTCTTCAATAATGGCGAAGATATCATCCGAATAAGAAAGACAAACAAAAAACTAATTAGCTTATTTGCATATTTTCAGGCGCATTTTAAAAGTGATAATAATATATTTTGATACAAGTAGATTTTCAAAGTGGTAGTAAGAAGGTACAACATAGTTGTATAAAAAGCGTCACAAAGGTATCGTCGTATGAAGAATTGGCGACAAATTTGTCATTAAAGTGACACCACCGTAAAACTGCGTCCGACAATACAGACGATTAAATTTAAATCCAATGTTTTACATTGCACTTAGCAATTTTGATATTTTGGAAAAAGCTTCAGAACTAGGGGTTGGAAATAATATTGTTTGGCCGGACATCGAAGTAACATTTCTTTTTGAACAAGTTTTCGCAGTTGCTAAGTCTGATTTTATGACATAACAAATAAAAAGAAGAAATCTCATTTAACATCCGATATAACAAATCCCTTAAATTCATTGAAATTACGAGAGATACGATTTTAATATATTAATTTATATTCAAGCTAATTTTATGGTATTGTGGACAATGTTTTGTGTTTCTTCTTGTAGCCTGTTAAATGTCAATTTGAAATCCATTTTTTTTTGCCAACCACAACATTTGGGTGTACATAAAACTAAATGGGCGGTTGTGTGTGTGTGTTTATGTTTTTATACCAACAAAGTTGCAGTTTTATTGTGCGTTCGCTAGTTAGTATGTGGCATAAAAATTGTTATCCTTTTTCCTCTTATTCGGATGCAGTTTTATTATTGAGAACAACCAAACAACCTCCAAGCAAACTCAGCCATCCCAACAAAAAACCAAATCGAGAGGATTTTATATTGGTCTGTGGTTGAAATATAATTCTGATGAGATTTCTGAATGACCTACAAGGTCAAATATACATGCAAGATACCCTAATACCATAATGTTATAAATCGATATACTCCAGGCTAACAATTTCCAAATAATTTCATTCTATATGAAATTTGTGCTCTGGGTTATTTTTAAAGCATTTCTCAGTTTCATTTAAATTACGCTGATGTTCCTAAACACATTTTATTAAATTTGTCAAATTCGATTTAGCACAGTATGTAATCATGGTAATACATACATATATTTATATAAATATACTTTGGATGATTATGTATGTGTGGCTTAATTTCTATGTGTGAGAGAATATTTGAAAATATTCGCGGGAAAAGCTAACTGTGATTTTTGCTTTCACCCATAGTGTTCCTTCTTGTGTTTGCATTCGTTTTATTTTGTTATGATGTTTCCACATGAGTGTTATTGAAGACTCTTAAACCGAATTTCAGCAACATCAGCAAAAATGCAATTTTATTCTATAATACAGCTTACATTGCATAGGGTCTCGCATTGAGTGCCGCTTTTGGGAGAAAAAGTAAATATATGTACTTTTGGTGTTGGTGATGATTTTGACAACATCAAGTTTTACTTCAACTATGAAAAGGGGCGTTTTTTGTTGGAAGATAGTTTAATAAATTTAAAGCAGATTATATAGATGAAATCAAACCAAAATCAACATCAAATTTCAAAATAAATAATTTAAAATAAACATAGTCATGGGCTTTGTAAACCGATAATCCATTAAGAATATCAAGGGTACCGTAATTCTGAAGTTCGAATTTAATTTATACAAATTTCAAATGAAGTATCGGAGTGTTGTTAATTAAAGAAAGTTCCATACAACTAAGCCCTAATTGGCCCTATTTGTTTGTTGTATTTGATTATAATTAACATTTCGCGTGAAATAAGTAAGCATTTTAAGGTACTAACCAACATACAAATCCCATTTTCCTTTAGAAAATCTTTTATGCCAGCTTAGAACCATTAACGTTTAAATTTAAATTAAGCTGCTTTTAATCCCAACCGTATTTTCTTTTTATCTGTAATACTTTGCTCTTCGTGTTTACAATATAAAGGTGGTTTAGAGCTAAGTATATGAGATTTTGTAAATTTCAAAGCATACTTTAAGGCGTTAAATTTAACCAATCGAAAAATTGTAGGGTTTGCAGCTCTTGACAAGTTTTGAATATGATTGGATTTGCTTACAATCGATGGGAATTTTACATTAAATAACATTTTGCATTTAATGTAATGTAGTTTTCCATAGCATTTTACCATGTTGCTACACCCTCAAAAAAAATCGCTTCTTTAACATATGTTCCAAACATATTTTGCAGGAAGCACATATATTATTGCATACTGCCGAAACATTAATATGTTGGTTTTATGTAAACATATTATATGTTTGGAAGCATTTTGAGCCAAAAATATTATATGCTTGGAAGAATTTTTCCCAAACACCATTGTGCTCATTCCCTAACATACTCGTAATTTTCACTTCCACGAAATTTTTTAGTTATTGGCACCTTTTTCGGTAATACAAATAATGTTGAAGAAATTATTCACTTTTATAAATTTTTTAAATTTTACCTTTCGCCTGCACGGAGAATCGAACCGAGGACCATACAGTTTGTAAGCCAACACACTATCCACTGGGCTACGTAGCTGTTATAGTCACCAGTAGATAATTATCGTTTTAAGTTACATTTATATAGCATAGTTTGCAGCGCCCACGAGCCCATGCAAACATAACATTATTTAACAGAAACATACATTTGTTTGCCACGTGGAGCAGTGGTTAGCATGTCTGCCTTGCATGCAAAGGGTCGTGGGTTCAATCCCTGCTCCGACCGAACATTTTTTTTTTTTTAATTTACACATTTATATTTATACTATATTAATTTTTTTAAATGAAACTTCGAAATGTGCGTTATTAAAGATTTATAGTCAGTAACAGTGCTTGATATAAACGAAATTGACTCATTTTTGGATAAAATATTATTTTTTATTGCAAAAATAACAATCTTGTAATAAAAAACTGTTTTTGTACAAAACTTTAAAATTTGGAAGGAATTCAAAAACTAACAAAAGAAGAACGTGGAGTCGAGTATCTGTCTCTTAAAAACATACATACATAATTTTATAATATAAACATAAATTTATTTAGGAGTGAACAGTTTTTTACTAGCATTTAACACCATCGCTCTAAAATTCCTTTTATTTTTCTTTAATAATTCATTTTAAAGAAAATAAACTTTTATTATGGATGTTTTTATTATATTCGACCTGTATATAGATTTTCCAATTGATAATTGTTGATAAAAACGAGCTCGAGGTCTGGATGATTAATTTTTATTTATTCAATATTTCGTCTTTTCATTGAAAGACTTCATCGGGAAAATTTTTGAAAAGAACAAAAAATAATACACCAACTGTAGAGTAAATAGCTAACGACGGTGTCTGTTGCATTACTGTAATGCAACAGACACCGTCGTTAGCTATTTACTCTACAGTTGGTGTATTATTTTTGTTCTTTTCAAAAATTTTCCCGATGAAGTCTTTCAATGAAAAGACGAAATATTGAATAAATAAAAATTAATCATCCAGACCTCGAGCTCGTTTTTATCAACAATTATCAATTGGAAAAAGAAAATAAACTTTTAAATTGTATTAGCTGTAAAACTCGAACTTAATGCCCGCTTTTATATTTGATGGTGTCCGTCAACTCCTCATGGACTACTTTTTAATAAAGAGGAACTAAAGTTTGTTTTTTAACATTTTACTGTGTAATTTTTCACTATTTCCTCCTTATTTCATTTTACTGTCCCAACTCTAAAAAGAGTATAGTGCCCTTTCGTTATTTTTATGAAGACCCCTGATTTCTTTTAACGAACCAAGAAAAAAATTGTGCCCATAATGCCAAAATGATAAACAAAACACATGTCCACACATACATAAAATGCTGCTCTCAAGGCGAAAACATAGGCTGTTTGTTTTTCAAATGTCTATTCTCTTGGTTCAGAATGTATATTCTCTTTATTCAAATTAAATAATATTTAGACTTAAACATATCAAATTTTTGGCCTTATCATAAAACAGTTTTCCGAAACAACATACAAGCGGTTTCACAGAAATTGTTCTCTTTTGACTCTTTTGCTGTGTTATATTGATATCTTTCGTCAACTCTCCCGGTTTCCATCTCTATTTCTCTCTATACTCTCTCTGTCGCTTTGAATAAAATATCACAACATATGTATGTTTAGTCGAAATTTGTAAATTTATATATGTTTATATTCACACATATGATTTTTATGAAACATTCATGCCCCAAACATAATATATTCTAACATATTAACATAGATGTCCCAAACATTTAGTGTTAGTTTAGGAAAATTACATGTTCGCACTTAAATATATTGTGGTTTAAAATCGTGCCCGAAACACATTTTGTTTATATCGGAACATATGAAAAACATATTTTTCTAACAGTGTAACAATTGAGGTAGTCGGTCGCCATTTTAGCCTTTCTCACATATTTGGAGTTTTAATTGTATCAAAATGAAAAGCGAAATACCATTGGTGATGAAACCCCCTATAACTTACTTCTTTCTTTTCTTTTAATGTTCATGTCTAGTGTCTCATTTTGTGTCTGTCACATCAATGATGGATGAAGAATTGTCTCGTATATCTTCATTACAATACTAACGATAAGACAATAATCATCATCCCTCTCATTGCCATCATCATCATCATCTTCGCCATTAAGAGACAGGTCTATAGTGTAATGCGTTCTATATTCTTTGAACAACGTATCTATAAATTTTAATTATGCGACATTGGGATAAATGTGTGCGTCTCCATTGTTACTTGACAATGTTTAATGTGCAATCTTTGTGGTTGTGTGGTTAAAGGTCATAGGTTGGTTCTTTGTTAGAAACCCCAATTTTGGCTATAATCAATGATGCGGTTTTAATGGAATGGGGACTACGAAGGCGAACCAAATATCAAAGACAATATATGATCACCGGGGGAAGCAATGCTTAATGTTTTGATGAAATAATGGAATTCATTAATGATTGTGTCAATGCTTAATTTCTCTTGCAAGTACGATTGTGTTGAACACGTAAGTGGACGATTTGATCAAATTCTTAACCATTGAATAAATCGCATTGTCAACATGGGATTCGATTGTCATTGTTGCAATTGCTTGGGTTCTCGTACATTATAATTAAGATTAACTTGGTTTACCATTGACTTAAACACCCCCATAATTTGCATCTTGTGAGAATTTTGTGCTATGTCCTTTACTCCTACTTTTTCTCGTAGTGAGAAAAAACGCCTTTTTCATTTTCAAAAATTTAGGTCTCTCACTGTATGCCAATTTTGATGCAATCTCATAAATATCAAAATAGCTGCCAGATATGCTGGACATACAGAGCGTGTACGACACCACGTGAGGTTCGGCTAGAATAAACCGTACGTGTAAGACTTCAAAATAAAGGCCACTTGATCGTTGGCAATGCCATTGCCAACCCATTCTCTTTTGTATATGCACAGAAAAAAAATTATTTGTATTTTTTATTTATTATTTTTTATGATTGGTTATGTCCCTGCACAATCAAGAACAATAGTCTTATAGATTAGAGTGCAGGGGGAAACAGGTATCCAGTAATGAGGAGTATTACAAAAGTGGAGGAAAAACGGAAAATATATAACAAATATTAACATTATCAACTAAACATAAACATTTTAACAAATATTTTAAATTTAAATAATACAGAAAGTAAGAAACTAAACAAGAATATTGGTCCATAGGAAAATTGAAAAGTAAAACACTGTAACAAATTTATAGACAATAAGAACAATTGGAAAATAAACAGATTTTAAAAAGAAAACAATTGATCTAATTTCATTAAAAAAAAGAAAAATAATCAATAATAATATAAAATAAAAATAATAATAATAAAGAAATATAATCTTTGGCCTATTCATTTGATAACGGAACACTAAAGATGTCGAATAACGAATGATTTTGAAATTTACTGCGGGCTGCGGGTGTCGAGTTGTAAACTATTTGGTAGTGAATTCCAGACGACGACACTATTAATGAAAAATGCCATTGCTGAGACTAAGCTCGTATTGTCCCCTAAAAGGTATACATCGTTCCCTTCCTCTGTATTGATCCCTCTGCCAAACACTAAGCCTTTGACTCAAATAAGTGAAGGATCGTCACTGAGTGTATAAATCTTGTGTAAAAATATCAGAGTTCTACATAGACATTAAGTTTTCTCCAACGATAACCCCAAACAAATGCATCCCTAGTATTCAGAAACCGAAGTCATAGCGTCGCAAACCATAAAACCATTATCGTGTGATGTTATCTAAAAGCATCTATCAATTTTAGACTGTACTATAGCAATCCGCAATTCGAGAACAGATTTTCACATCCATAAAGCAGCCCCGGGAGTAATATTATGAATTTGACAAGAAGAGACCGAATATCCAAAGGGGGTAAGGATGCGTAGGCCCATAACGATCGCAGTTGCTCTGGATAAGTTTGGCCAAAGAACGGCGTTTATATGGTTAGAACCATGTAGAGCATTGTCATTGAAAATCATACCGAGATTTTCTAAGCTTGGCCACAAGATCTAATGGCTGATCATTTAATTTTAATGACCACATTTGACGTATCCCTAATTAGGCACCTTTCCCTGATTCTAAGGAACTTTGTTTTGTTTGGATTTAAGCAGAGACCATTGGCCCATGGCCCAAAGGTCCTAAACGTTAGCCAAATCATCATTTACAGACCATGAAATAGTCTCACTCAACATTTCCGCTGCATGTAGCTCAAATATTAGAGCTGACAATCGTGCCGCGATACATGTGTATCTGACAGTGTCTAATATTACAGTGGGAGATCGTTTGTATTACATAGTGAACAGCAGCGGTCTATGTTTGATCCCCTGTGGAACCCCGTGAAATAGGCCCGAGGGGAAGACACTTTCATATATTAAGTTGTCGACACTTTGTGTCCTAGAGCAAATGATGAAGTACATAGCTGAGTAATAAGACGTGCATGCAAGATGACGAATAACTTAAAGGAAAGAATGCGCGTAAGGCGTTCGAACAGAGACGAATGATGAACTGTGATCGAAAGAGCTTTCGAGTGATCCAGTAGAACTAAAAAGAGTTTCCAAAATTATTCTCCCAAAATTAACTTCTGATATCCTCGCGTTACAATTTCTAGTGCAGTCGTAAACTGGTGTTTGGACGAAATCCTGACTGCAACATCGGTCAATAGTAGGCGTTGTCCTGTCAAGTGGGTAGGTAATTTGCCTGTGCAAAGTCTTTCTCAAGAATTTGGCAGAAAAAGTCCAAGAATCGTAATAGGACGATATCACCATGAGAACTTAGAAATGGGTATAACCTTAGAATTTTCCAAGATTCCAGGAATATGAACTCTCGTAATTATTCCTAATTTATATGGATGAGGAATGAAAAAGTGTGAACAAAAAAGGAATAGGCAACGCATGAATCTGGGGCTATATTAATCAGTCGCAACAGCAATTAGACTGACAAGTCATAGCACACTCGAGAACTTCCCCTTCTGGGTCACGCATGAAAACTCCAAATTCACTTATCCTGTAGGTCAGCTGCTGGTCCACATTAAAATGATAAAAAATTTTGTGTGTGTTAAGTGAAACCACTGGATGCATTAGTAAATTTTGAGTTTATGTTCCATCACACAACACTCAATAAATCGATTATCTGACTTCTTTCCAATACCGATATCAACGTATAGTTTTCCAATGTCTCGTTTGGAATTCCAAGAGCGTTACCAAAAAACGACTGTCGGTAATATTCAATCTTTGCCTTCCCTAATCATGTCAGTTTACTTGGTTGTCTCCTACTCGAGTCGAAAAATCTTGCCTTGAGCAGCAAAAGTCTGTAAGTCTTTTCCGCGATGCTATTATAAGCTTGTGTGCCTCTACTTTAGTACTCCTAATGAGCCATTAGTTGAAGCCATGGACATTAGAGTCACAGGAGAAAACCTTACGAGGTCCTCATTTGGGACGGAGAGGATACAAAATTCGGCTGAAGACTGAGAATGTTAGCCCCGGCTGAAAACGTACAACCATGTTGCCTGAATAGAACGTCGAAATTAGTCAAATTGGCCGGTCCCCACTCATGAATTTGTACGCGATCTCATACTCTAGAAAGTTCATGGTCTACGAATTTCGAAAATCGCCTATACATATAGAGGTGGCCGAATCCGTCTCTTTTGAAGAGTGAAATCTCATAACATAAGAAATATAAGATCATGTCTACGAAGACATAAAACACGGCCAGGATATTTGTTTGATCGCTAAAGCGGGTCTTAGTCTTGCTGCATGGAAATGGTAAACGAAAAAGAGATCAAGAGAAGTGGTGCTTTGTTGCGTCTTGGATAAAACTGTGTTGTGTAGGTGAACTATTTTGGCGCAGAAGACGACCAAGGAAGAGTACAGTCTGAGAAGTTGACAGGATCAAGCTAATATAATGCAGTTGAGATCTCACTATTCGTACTGTATAGGTATGGATAAGATTCCTCGGTAGTCGCGAGAAAAATTTGTCCATTCAATACGTATGATTGGGTCTTGTAACGCACCAATTTAACCAAATTTGCCTTTCCAAGTTGGACGTGATGTTAATAATCCGGATTCAATAACATCGTGTGTTTAGTTGACTCGATAACATAGACGTCGTACCTAAGAGTGTCCCTAATATAAATCGCTGTCCCACA
>PGFW01024141.1:0-14347 GCA_003123925.1 Haematobia irritans
GTTATAGGAAAAATTTGGTCAAAATTTAAATGTCTATAGAAATTTTGGTCAATAATTTAAAATTTTCTATATAGAAATTTATTGTATATACGAAATTTTGTCAAAATTTCCATTTCTATAGGAATTTGTCAAAATTTCATTTCTATGAGATTTTGTCCAATATTTATTTAATGATAAGAAAATTTTTGTTAAAATTTCATTTATATATGCAACATATTTGTCCATAAGATTTGTGCATCATTATATAGGAGGAAATTTTGTCAAAAATTCATTTCTAATGGGAAATTTTGTCCAAAATTTCATTCTATGGAAATTTGTCAAAGTTTCATTTTCTATGGAAAATTTTGTCAACCATTATTTCTATAGGAAATCATTGTTAAACAACTTCTCATTTTATGATGTCTCTCATTTAGTATAAAAAGATTTGTCAAATTTGTTAATGAGGTCAAAATTGAGCAAAGATGTTGAGTTCTATATTATACATCAGAGAGGATTTATTTTGACTCAAATTTCATTTCTATAGAATTCTCTGATCACTTCGATTACACACTACATAGGAAATTTTGAGTCAAAATTTTCCATGTTCTATAGGAAATGTTTGCAAAATTTCATTTCTTTACGGATTTTCATCAACATTTCATTTCTATAGGAAATTTTATCAACATTTTATTTATTTATTTCTAAATAGGAAATTTTGGTCAAAAATTCAATTTCCAAACAGGATTGGCTGATAAGTCCCCGGTCTAACAAAGAAAAACACATTTGTTTGTCAAAAATCGTTTATTAATTCAACATAGTTCCCTCATGAACGATACAGACGATTAATAACGACCTTCCAATTTTTTTGATACCATTTTGGTAAACTACTCCTTCGTTTTCTGCACTCAAAATAAGGCCTTCAGTTCGGCGATCACCTCTTCATTGCAGCCAAAATTTTTTTCCTTGCGAGCATCCTTTTGAGGTCTGAAGAAAAAGAAAAAGTCGCTGGCGGCCAGATCTGGAGAATACGGAGGGTTGGGGGAAGCAATTCGAAGCCCAATTCATGAATTTTTGGCCAATCGTTCTCAATGTACTTGTGGTGCGTGTCTTTGGTGGACAACACTTTTCTTCTTCTTCATATGGCGCCGTTTTTCCACGATGTTTCGACTTCAAGATGCTCCAATAAACGCCATATAATAGTCACTTTTGATGGTTTTTCCGCCTTCTCAACGATAATCGAATAAACATTATTATCATGCGCAATGTCAAAAAACAGAGGCCATTATTTGCCAAACGACTTTGACTTTCACTTCGGAGACGGTTCAACCGGTCGCTGTCCACTCAGCCCCGACCCTGTCGATGTGACTCAGGAGTGTACGTGATGGAGCCATGTTCTCATCCATTTGTCACATATCGACGGACTAAACTCGGTGTGATTTAACGAGTTAACAGCTGCGAAAACACCGCTCAAGAATCATCAACACGTTGTTGTGTTTGTCAAATGTGAGCTCGCGCCGGCACCCATGTTTGCAACCAGAGCTTCCTCATATCCAAAATATTGATGAAAATGATATGACCAACGCGTTCCTTTTGATATCTCTAAGCGCCTCTGCTAACAATCAACCTTCATATTTACGGTCATTTCAAAATCAATATCTTGTTGATTTTTTTGATTTTCTTCATCGGGTAACACACTTTTCGACGTCCAACTTGCGTTCACTCGTCTCCGTGCTCATTTCATCACCACGCTTTGTAATTTGTTCATACCAATTCAATTATTGTTGAGATTTCGCCTGGGCAGAGTCCGAAAACTTCATTATCAACCAAGTTTTTGCTCTCAGCGTGATTTTTCCCTTCGAGAAAACATATTTTATGCAAAACACGAATTCCTTTTTTCCATTTTTTTCATCAATAATAAAAGTTGCTTCACAAAAGACGCCTATCTCACAAACTAGATTGACTTAACAGACCATCAACATTTTGACGACGAATCATTTGAAGGTGGTACTCATAATAAATAATAATAATCATTTAATACTAGCGACGCCATTTATGTGTCAGACACGGGACGTTAATCCCCAGCTAACACGCTCGTTATAGGAAATTTTAGTCAATAATTTTCATTTCTATAGGAAATTTAGTCAAATTTATTTCTATACAGAAATTTTCAGTCAACATTTCAATTTCTATATGGAAATTTTATCAACATTTCATTTCTATAAGGAAATTTTATCAACAATTGTATTCTCTACTTGAGACTTTTAATCGAAATTTTATTTCATATTTGTTGTTTGAATCTACAGCTTTAAAACCATATGCGTTGACTAACTACAAAGTAGCTTAACCCAACAGAGGAAATAAGTGTTTGCCCATAATTTATTTGTGCAAGCCCTATAGACTGCCAAGATGGTCGGATTCTATTTCTATAATAATATTTGTCAAATATTATCATTTTAAGCGAAAAATATTTGTTTAACAGATTGTTATTCTTACGATTTGTTTTGTCAAGACCTTTAATTTTTATACGGGAAATTTTGTCAAGCTTTAATTTCTAATGGAAATTTTGTCAAATTTAATTTCTATACGGAAATTTTGTCAGAAAATTTCAATTCCTACAGAAAGATTTTGTCAAAATGTCATTTGTCAATAGGGAAAATTGGTGGTTCAAAATTTTCATTTTATAGGAATTTTTTTTGTCAGATGTGTCATTTCTATAGGAACATATTGTCAAATTCAATTTCTATAGGAAATTTTGTCAAAATTTCATTTCTATAGGAAACTTTTGTCAATATTTCATTTCTTTAAAAATTTTGTCAAAATTTCATTTTTTAGTAATTTTTGTCAAAAATATTACTTTATTATAATGTATTCTATTTTTCTCCATTCTATCATAATTTCTCACAATTTATAATTTCTAAAAGAAAAATTACAAAAATTTTATATTCTAGAGAAAATATAAATCTATTTAATTTAGTTTCAATGGAAAACATGAAGACTACTCGTAAAGGTCCATCAACCATTTTCTTAACTCACTTCATTCATATAATTTGGTTTGCCTTTAGAGATAGCTTAATGCATTGTGTCGGGTCAATATCAGTGTTAAAGTGTAATACACTTTCCCGATTTATTATTGCTTTAGAATAGCCAATAAAAATATTATAATTACTTTCGACTCAATTTGTCAATTGTTACGGCTTGACCATTCGGCGAACTAATTTAATAATGACAGAATGTATTATTTTCAATTGACTAAAGGAGAACCAACGTGCAGTGGTATGGGCAGAATATTTTGGGATGCACGTACTACTGAAACTGCTATTCCACATAGTGCTTGAGATTGCTACCTGATTTACATAAAATAAGAGCATCCTAAGTGGAAATCCTACCATGTGTATCGTCAATGGAGAAAAAACATTTTATACTTTTCTGATGAAAGGGAATTCCATGGCAATTGTTTAAATGATGACACAAATAAATAATAACTCTGAGTCACAGTGGCTCGACAGTAATGAATGAAGTGAAACGAAAAGACCAAGATATACTGGTTTTGAATATGGGCAAACATGAGGGGGTCTAAACGTAATAATATATTGATATATAATTGGTATTATAATAAATTTCAATCAGCATAATGGTCACTAAAATGCTCCGGATCTCAATCACGTTTGCCTCAGTTTGGTAGAATTTTACCAAAAATAGTAGATTTTTTTAATTGCTTGCCTAATTGGAGTAAGAATTCCCTGATGTTTGGTAGATTTTGCAAAATATTCTTACGCCAACTAAAAAGGGTTACTTTACACATTTTCTGTTAAAAATAAAAAGGACAGTAGTTTTATAAGAAAGTTTATACGAGAATAAATTGTTGGTAAAAATTTTCTTATAGCAAATAAAATGTTGGAAAATTTTCTATAGAAATAAATATTGGGCAAAATATTTCCATAGAAATAAATTTTGGCTAAATTTTCTATGAAATAAAATTTTGGAAAATTGTTCTACAGAAATTAAATTTTGGCAAAATTTTCTAAATATAATAACATTTTAGACAAAAAATTTCTACTGGAAATCAAAATTTTGACAAACATTTTTATAGATAAAATTTAGACAATTTTCAGTAAGAAATAAAAATTTTAAACAAATTTTCGCTATAAAAATTTTGACACAACGTTTTCTGATAAGAAATAAAAATTTGAGCAAACTTCCTATAGAAATAAAAATTTGACAAAATTGTTTTATGAAATAGAATTTTGGCGAAAATTTTCTAATAGAAATATGAATATTGGCAAACTTTCTATAGAAATAAATTTTGCACAAAAATTTTCCTATAGAAATAAAAATTTTTAATAACTTCCTATAGAAATAAATTTTGAGAAAACTTCTAAGAAATTAAAAAAATCTATAGAAATAAAATTTTAAAACAATTTTGTATAGAAAATGAAGTGTTGACAAATTTTCTATAACAATAAAATTTTGAGAAATTTCAAATAAATATTTTGGTTTTAGAAATTGGCAAAATTTATGAATTATTCGTCTTAGAATTATATTTAGATTTTCGGATAGAAATAAAATTTGCATTCTACTTGAAATAATTTTGCCTTTTACAATAGAATTTTGAGAACATATTCTATGAAATGAAGTGTTGAAATTTTTCTATAGAAATAATCTGTTGACCCTAATTTTCAATGAAATATTTTATGAGAAAAAATTTTTTTTTTGAGAAATTTTCTAATAGATCAATTGTTTTCTTAAATATTTTGGAAAATTTTCTATGATAAGGATATTGGATTTTCTATAAAAATACAACTTTTGATGAAATTTCTATAGAAATAAGAATTTTTATGACAAAAATCATTCTAATAGATAAAATTTGACACCAAATTTTCTGTAGAAATAAAATATCTGAAAAAATGTTCTATAAAAATACAATTTTGGCAACATGTTTTCTAATAGAAAAAAATGTTGACTCACACAATAATCTATAACAATAAAATTTTGAGAAAACTTACCTAAAAAAAATGTTGTTCTTTAGAAATACAGTGTTGACAAAAAATATCTAATTGAAATTAAACTTTTGACAAAATAAGAGCCCGGAATGATTGTTTAGTGGCAGCCCCGAATGTATCAGCTCACTTAGACCTATTCAGCGATCCCAAATTTTGGGGTTTGATACACAATTAGCGTGAACTTCTCTCTATCACGAAGCTGCCCGGATTCCAATGTTAGCAAGCCCCAATGACAGAACCATCCTTTTTTATACCAGAGTCTTAAGCGAGCGTTCACACCCATTGCAGCTGAACCACTTAGAGAAGTTGACCTAGAAGCCACCCGTGAAATTACGAGGCGGGATAATCAACGCTGAAAACATTTTGGTGTTCGGCTCCAACCGGAATACGAACCGCACACACGACAGACGGCAGACCTTCTGTATGCAAGGCGGTATAGCCTAACCATATCAACAAACGGTGGCTCGAAAAAATCATATATTCTAATAGAAATAAAATTTGAAGAAAACTTCATATAGAAATAGAAATTATTAAAAAAAATGCAAGTGTTGCACAAAAATTTTTTCTAAATAACGAAACTAAAATTTTGAGACGAATTTTCTATAAAAAAAAATGTTGACAAAATTCTTCTAATATACGAAATAAAATTTTGAGAAAAAACTTCCCTAAAGAAATAGAATTTAAAAAATTTCTAATAGAAATAAAATTTCGACAAAAACTCTTCAATAGAAATACATTGTTTAGACAAATTTTCGAAAAATAGAAATAAAATTTTGACAAAAAATTTCCAATAGAAAATAAAATAATTATAATAAGGATAATTTTGACAAATTTCTATTGGAATAAAAACTTTTGGCAAATATTTCATATAAAATAAAAACATTTTAAAAAAAATTTTTTATGGAAAATAAATTATGAACAAAACTTCTTCTATGAAAATAAATTTTGAAAAACATGCCATAAGAAATAAAATTTAAAAACAATTTCTACACGGTCTCAACAAAAAAATCGCTTCTGTAAGCATATACTGAACCGCCAATCACATATTTTGCTTACAAGCATATACATTTGGGTATTGGCCCCAAACATTATATGTTTGATCTCTCCAAATATATAATATGTATTGAAACGAAGCATACTGTCTAGAAAACGAGTATATGTTTTGGGTAGTCAAGATCAACACATATGTTGTTTTTTGCATCCAAATCATCAAATAATTTGTCTTCCAAAGAACAATATGTTATTATATGAAACATATAATATGTCGTTGGAAGCATTTTGTTGCACCCAGACCGGCAAATTATTAATACTGCTTAATAAAAAAGTTTCTCCAAAATCTTATTATTATTATGTTATAATAATTTACATCATACATGAAGTTATGAAAATAAACAGGTAATATAAGGTGCTAAAAACAATGAGCTTTCGACCTAATGCTCAAGAATTTTGCTTTCTGTGCCCCAATTGTATATTCCCCACATCATCCTTTCTCATCACTGGCCACCGAGATTTTTGTTCTTAGCACTTATTTCTGTAATAAACCAACATTGTAAGACGGAAATTATTCAATTGCATGATTTTATTTTATTATTAATTTTACCTTCTTGGTCGGACGGGGATCGCACAGCCGGCCCACCAACCGTTTGTAAGATCAAAGAAGTAGCTGACTCAATTGCCCGAAGGAAAAATAAAATGTTAATTTTGTAATAAAAGCAACACCACGCAACACTTAATTCAAAATCGCTCCCTTTAAATAGCCTCCAAGCTACTAAATACATGTATTTTATAGGACTATTCTAGAATTAATATATTTTCTCGATCCCAAGCATATTATTATTCTACAAAACAGTTTTATGTCCCAGACACATGAATATGTTCGTAACATATTACATTATGTCCCAAACATTAGTTAAGTTGCCCAGTTTATGCAAACAGTCTTGATATGCTTTGCAACGTTCCACAAAAATAAACAATGTCGTTTTTAAGCTCCGTAGAGCGAATGATATTAGTTGTTCTCCGTGAAGAACACAGGGATATGGATATTATTGTTCTTTGATAATGTATGTTCAAGCACAGAGATGCTATTTCCCAATTCGCAATGTGGTAGGATACGCATGTTAACACGCAGAGTAATCTTTGTTGCCGTAAATAAAATTTCAGATCCCGTAAATCATAAAACTCGTAGTAAGCACACAAGTAATGACAACGAGTGATTTAAGAGCAGAGAATTCACAAGATTTTCCTATAAAAATAAAAAATTTTGAGAAAGCTTTCTATAGAAAAAATGACGATCACTTATTGTTTGAAGTCAACAAAACAAGGTATCTGATATTAATCTACATCTGTGAATAAGTCATAGATAAAAAACAAATATTTCTTAAATGATAACGCAAAGAACTTCTATAGAAAAGAGTTATCAATTGCAATTTCAAAACTTGTTGTACTACAGAATCCACCAGCATAAAATTTCCAAAAACTCAGAAAACATCAAAAATAGATGTTGCCGCTACAAAAAATATCATTACTGAGGATTCGCTCTACTCATTACGAGTGGATCACACAAAACTATGAATGAGTTATTTTAGACAACAATTCTTTCTTCAAGAAAACACGTAGAAAATTGTTCGTTCACGTTGGGCTAAAAAATTGGTGTCCTCAAGTAGCAGAAGACAAGAAGTGATGGAAAAGATGCAAGAATACTCCATTATTTGACGTACTATATTATACAAAATAAATCTTTTTCACATCTAAGGTCAGTAGAAATTAATAAAACCAAGTGTTAAGTACCACAAAATTTTTCTATAGAAAAATAACAACCAATTTTGACGAAAATTTTCTCAACTAAAAATCATATAATGCTTGGACGAATGATCTAAGAGAGTAATCTTTTTGTGTTATTACATTTTATATGAGCCGATAATCAGAAAATATATTTTGAAGATAGACACTAATGAAGAGAAAAAATCTTTTACATCAAAACGATATATAGTCTTAAAATTAAACTTTAAGTGACAATTAAATAAAGAAAAATTTTTTTCCAAAGCTTGACATAGTTCATCGACGGGAAGAAAATCTCATTTTTATAAAAGCCATTAAACTTAGTAAAAACTCAGAGAAGTCGAAAAATTCTTGAGTAGAACAAAACAATAATTCTAGCCAACAAGTGCATACAGTACTAACTGACTCTGTTAACCCAACAGGAGTCGGCTTAAGATTCGCTACCTGATTTACATAAATTGAGCAATCCTAAGTGGAAATCACATCTTGAAAATCTTACCAAAAACTATCAAAAAATATTATTTTGCACATAAATTAATTTCTTACACGTGAAGTATGGTTGTCAAAATTGCGATCAAACGAGATAAAATTTAAATATTACTACATTGCATGAATAATATTGTCATAATTCTGAAAAATGTACATTTTTTCCTATTTTTAACGTGAAGAGATTTGAAATAATTTGTGTCAAAAAATTTACACATTTTAAAAATATGAATTATATTCTGTCAACAACAAATTTTGAAAAATTTTGAGTTTCTTAACTATATCGTAAATTTTCGTAAATAAACGAACAATTTAGTCAAAAATTTTTTACCTAATTTTCAAAAACTAGAAAAAATTTATTATGTTTCAACACAGTAAAATAAATTGTGAAATTATTAATCTTAATAGAAGTGTTGAGAAATTTAATTGAGTAAAAAATTTTTTTTCATGTTCTTAAAAACTATAACGAAATAAAATTGTTGCAAAATTTTCTATACGAATCAGAAATATTGAGAAAACAATTTTGTAATTTTTTATTTTTTCAATTACATCAAATAGAAAATTTTAATAAGAAAGAAAAAAGTTGTTTTTGTCATCACGAAAATTTTAATGGAAAAAAAAATAAATTTTATTTTTCAAAAATAGAAAATTTATGAAAAATTTTTTCAGAATAATAAAGAAAAATTTATGTGATAGAAATTAAATATAATTTCTTAGAATCCAATGGAGCTGAATAAATAGAACAATAATTTTCAAAAAAGTAGCCTATTTCGAGCTTCTTGAAGAAAAAATTTTCTAAAATAAAGAATAAGAAACTTTCCTAAAAATGATAAATATAGAGAGAAAATTTTTTTTCTCACATTTGAACCCTGGGCAGAAAAAAAGTGAGATCCTTTTTCCTCCGCTTCAGTGGTCCTCAAAATGAATTAAAGTATTATAAGAAATATCAAATATGAAGAAAAATACTGAAGTCGAGAAAATATTAGCAATTGTTGAGAAGAGAGACAGTGTATATGTCTATAGATAAAAATCAAGTCAGCTTGCTCACAATATTCCATAATTTTCTAAATTAGAAATTATATTGAGTTGAAAAATTTGTGTGAAAGAGGCAGTAATTGGTGAACAGAAAATTTTCGTAGTCTAACATTTTACGGACTAAAGCAATATAAAGATGTGATTGATATTTGACCTTTAAAAAATTGAAAAAGATCTATATTTTTATCTTGATCCCTAAAAAATGTTACTGATGCATGAAAATTATGCGACCAGAAATCAAAATTATAAAGAAAGGACCCGAAACTGTCTGTGGCACAGTGATAAACTTAATCTAAATGGAGAAAGAATAAAATTAAAAGATTTAATAAATTGTAACATCTCCAGAAAAGATAAATTCCCACATAATAAAAAAATCGAATCTGAAAAATGCGTAATTTCGGTCACATAAATGTGTAAAGAAAATACTTTGAGCCACTAAAATTAAAGCAAAATCGCCAGAAAAAAGTGAACAAAAAAGGCCCCTAAAATTTTCTATACGAAAATCAAAAATTTGACCAAAAAATTTTACCTTCTACTACTCCGTCGAAAATGGGTTTATTTTGTCATAATGACAGAATAAATTTTGACAAAATTTTCCCTATAAAAAATAAAAATTTTGAGAAATTAATCTGCATATTATCGACACACAAAATTTTGGGAAAAAGTTTTTTTTCACAAGAAATTAAAATGTTGACAAATGAAAACATGCAAATACATTGTTCTCTAGTAGAAAACCTGACCATGAAATGCAGAAAACTTTCTATAGAAAAATAAACGCATAATTGATGGAAAATGACATGGATGTTTTTGTTGAGTAGAACAATCTCTATGAACAAAAATTTTGGACCAAAATTTTCTACATAAACATAACAATTTGACTAACTAATAAGATTGTTTTGGGGTCTCAAATCTTCAGGCGGTATAAAAAATGTAGGGTCTCCGCCGATGGATGGTAATTGAATGAACTGCTCAAACAACGGCGCTCTCTAATGTGCTAAAACAGGTGACACAGATCGTGCAGCCGGGAGGCCAATGTGGGCAACAGCTCAATAATGAAAATGAACAAAATTGTTAGCTGGCAATGAAAATCAACGGCCAAACCAAAAAGTAGGCTCATTTTTTTCGACCCGATGGTCGAAATAAAACCCCTTAAAAACATTTTGAAGGTGCTTACTCAATACGAATTTTTGTGTGAATGGCGTTACCCGGGCCACTTTGGACTCAGTCCCGCATAGTAGATAAGCGTAAAGCCACATAAAAACCGAATCTGATGCCGACACAAATGCTATTAATGCGAACATAAGTGTGCATGAGATGCCACTATTCTCAAATTCCCAGAATACGAAACATAAGCCCCATTAAAAAAAACGAAGATCACAATCCCAATGAGAAGAATTGGGGTTTAGTTTCAATTGAAATATGGGGTTTAATTTTCATAATTGCAAATGCGCCCCAAAAATAAAATGAAGTAATCCCCAAAAATCTTAAAAAGAATGGTTTTTTGGGTTCCTAATGTTAACAATCATATTTAGGATTTGGGGCGCAATTTTCATGGGTCCATGATTCATGGCGCACGTTATTTAATATAGGGTTTTTATGGCTAATTTAATGGGGGCCCATATTCAAGGTTAGGTATAGTGGCAGCTCAATATTTCAGGCTTACTTAGACTATTCAGTCCCACTGTGGTATAGGGATCCGGGACGTGTATGATTTTTTGGTATCCGTGTTTACTCACTGTTGGCTCTGTCATAGAGAAAGCGTTAAACCAGCGTAAAAACGCAATCTGATGCGACACAATGTTATTCAGACAACAAAAGTGTGCCATAGATGCCGTAGCCTATTCTCAAAATTCCAGATATACGAAAATAAGCCCCGTTTAAAAACAATCACAATCACAAATCCCAAATGAGAAGATTGGGGTTTATTTTCGAATTGAAAATATTGGTTATTTTCTATATGGCAAAGCTGCCCAAAAATAAAATGAAAGTTAAATCCCCAAAAAATCTGAAAAAGCATGGTGTTGTATTTTGCCATATAGATTTTTGAGGTCCTACATCATTTTAGGATTTGGGGCCAATTTTCATGGGGTAGCCCATATTCCATAAGCCGTGTATTTCATATAGGTTTTATGGCTAATCTTCCTGGGGTCCATATTTTAAGGCCTCAGGTTAGGTATGTGGCACCCAATATTTCAGGCCACTTAGACTATTCAGTCCACCCTGTGATAATAGGGCATGCCAACGCTATTTTTTAAAGAGCACATGTGGCTGCTGGTGTTTACAAAATGTGTCCTTCTTAAACAAGAATAGGCCAAAAGAAGCACGCCAAAAGTGCTCTATTTTTAGTTCAGTGCTCTTTTTATGCAATACAACATTTTACTCTCTAACGCGATTCAAAAAATGGTAAAAGTAAACTGAACATACGTAAAAATCTCACTCTACGCAGATTTTCCTACGCCGTTATGATTCTAGATGAAATAGTGTGTTACTTTATTATCCCAAAAGAAGTCGAAGAAATAGCTTCTTTCACTTTTACTCTGTTCTAAATGTAGCACTTGACACAATATTGTAAGAAATTAGGCTTCAGTTGAAAGTGGCTTATTAATATGTTTATGTTATGAACGGCGTATTTGTTATGTTTACATGAATATATTTGCAATCTAAATTGAAATTAAATTGTTTTTAATTGTAAACAAAGTTGCCTGTAAAGTCCCGTCTTGACACATAGATGACGTCGCTAGTATTAAAATGCATATTTTGTTATGATAGAACCAACCTTCAATGAATTTCGTGTCAATAATTTAGTGTTGGGCATTTTCAATTCAATGAAATGATCGCTCCACTTTAAGTCTTTTCCGATCAGTGAACTAGTTCGGTCAGTTAAGTTCAGCTAGTTCATTGTTCGTCAGTGACTGGTTTACTTCAATTCTTTTGTTGCTCTGTCCAGTTCATCATGAAATTACAAGTATTCCTCTGCATGAATTTATTCATCCCACAGAGAACACCCTACGAAAATAATCGCGAATAATTTCCAGTGCGAAAACAATTGCCCAATGGAAGCGAAATAACTGAGCGAAGAAACTAAACATTTGTTACTTCATCTACATACATTGAATGGTGAACGAAAAAGAACGATTGATGCGAACTAGTTCAGGCCCGTTTCATTTCAGTGTCGCGTGTCATTGAACTAGTTTCGTCAACTCAAAGTCAAAATTTACCGTCTGTAAAGTAAATTAAGTTGTGAAATAGAGCGTCTTTTGTGAAGCAACTTTTGTTATTGTGGAAAAGAAAAAATGGAAAAGAAGCGAATATCGTGTTTTGATAAAATACTAAGTTTTCTGAAAGGAAAAATATACGGATGGAAGCAAAACCTTGCTTATATAAATGAGTTTCCGGACTCTGCCCCAGGGAAATCAACAATAATTGATTGGTATGGCAAAATTCAAGCGCGGGAGCAAATGAGCACAGAGGAGGTGGAATGCAGGTGGGCGCGCCGAAAGTAGGTGGCGTACCCGAGACAACAGTCAAAAAAAATCCACAAAAATGATTTGATGATGACCGGTAAAGTGAAGTTGATCGACAAGAGGAGGCTTAGAGAAATATCAAGAGGGAACGGTTGGCGGGTCTATCATAGTCATTGCACAATATTTTGGATATGCCGGAAGCTCTGTGCAAAATCGGTGCCGCGCGAGGCTCAAACATTCTTACCAGAAACCACAAACGAGTGTTGATGATTGCCTGAGGCGGTTTTGCAGGTGCTGTGTAACTCGTAATGAGACACCCGAAATTTCCGTCGAATTATGTGACGAATGATGAAGACATGGCTCATGCACTGACATCTGTCCTGAGTGCAATCGGACCAGTCAGCGAGTGAGCAGGCGACCGGGTGAACCGTCTCCGGAAGCGTGGGAAGAGACTCAAAGAAGTCCCCTGGCAAGTAATGGGCCGTCTGTTTTTTGGTGATGCGCATGGAATAATTTTATCGATATCTAAAAGAAGAAGGAAAAACCATCAAACAGTGAGAACTATTTAATAATGGCGTTATTGGAGCGTTTGAAGGTCGAAATCGCGCCCCGACATATAAGCCAACCTGTTATTTAATAGATTGATATCATTTTTTGACTTGCAGTTTCATATTTTGCTGCTTTTAATTGTTCCCTTCATTTTCATTCGAGTTCCGATGTCTTCCTATAGGGAAGATGATTCACTAGAGATACCATAAGCAGATGATTCATTGCTAAACAAAAGAGCATGAACCCGACAATCTAGATGTCAATATCGTATTAGTCTTGTCAAGCGGCGCAAATAGTTGTGAAAATAAGAAAAATATTTACAAAATCGAAAATCAATCACATAGTATTGTTTTTTATTTGCCATATTCCTTACCACGAATACAAATTAGGTAGAGTCTTGGTAATTGTCTTCAATAGTTGCATAGTTTATGAAATATTGGGATTAAAAAAATATCAAAATAATAATTGTATTTCATACTTCAATATCAACAACTTTACAATAAAATTCTTTGTAGTAATTTGATTTTGAATATTAATCAAAGGATTTCAATATCAAAGTGTAAACAATTTCACATAAGAAATTTTTATTCCCAATAATTTTTTGGTAATTGATGTTTATAAGTTTCTACAATTGATGTTGGTTTTTGTTTTGTGAATTTATCTATTAATGATCATGCATCTAATAAATAATCTAATAGAATTATTCTTACTAATGAAAATAGAATGTAAATTCTACTTCAATGTTAGTTAAGTAACTATGTAGTATTTCCCTTGTGGAAGAAAACACAACAAAAAATTCTATTTATAGTGATAAATTGTTGAGTTCTATGATAACACAATGTTGTAACTACAAATGAATTTTTGTTTTTCTTGATTAAGATTGAACAAAATGAATGCTATCTATATAGTTAACGATATATGTGATTATGGATTATTTATAGAGATACATTTGAATTGAACGAGAAACTTTGATTTGAGAACAATTGAACTAAATGTTAGTTTAAATTGCTATACAAAAATTGTTTAACTTTGTTGTTATTTGTTTAACTACTAACA
>PGFW01024144.1:0-12712 GCA_003123925.1 Haematobia irritans
AAAAAGTTCATTTCTAAACTTGCAATCAAAATAGCACAGGCGGCTTTTTTTAAAGTATTTTTTGGGAAATTGTACCTCACACACACCTGATTCAAAGGCAATTTTGGAATTCCCTATTGCCGCTAACAATAAAGTAAAACTTTGAGACAGTGTTGCCAGGTTATTTGTCACCCCAAATATAAGAAAAAACGTCTAAATTGTTCTCGAGTTTATTTTTTTTTTCAAAAACCATATATTTTAGGAATGTAAATAGATAATATGCCTTGTCAAACTTGAGAAATACTGTATTTCTAAACTCAAAAAAAAAAGTGAACTTCTATTTTCAGCTAATTAACTTTATTTTAGTTCACGCATTGTTTTCGAATGTTTTCATTTATTCTAATAATTTTTTGGAGTACGTTAGTGTAAATTTAACTAAAACACGGGGAAAAATTATACAAAATGAAGCATAAAGATTTACCTAATTCGCCACTTGTCACAAAATAGTTGCATTTAATTTTCTCAAATTTATAAATTTTACGTAGCAAATGCGTCCATCTTGAACTTCGTAATGGCACTAAAGACACTCTATGAAAATTTAGAACTCCAAGTTTTTCGGCTTTAAAATTTTCTTAATAAATGAAAAAATTCATTAATGTCTAATAAATTTTCTTGAATTTTGTCGAAAATATTTACATTATTTTTTTCTATAGAAATTTAAAAATTTTTAACAAAATTTTCTATAGAATAAAAATTTGGGACAAAATTTTCCATAGAAATAAAATTTTTGACAAAATTTTTTCTAATAGAAAATAAATTTTGAGAAAAATTTTCAATAGAAAATAAAATTATGACAAAATTTTACCAATAGAATAAAATTTGACAAATTTTTAATAGAAATTAAGAAATTTTGACAAATTTTTCCATATAATAAAATTTTGACCAAAATTTTCCTTATAAAAAAATTGACAAAATTTTCTGTATAAATAGAATTTTGACAAATTTTCTATAGAAATAAGATTATGACAAAATGTTCCATATAACTAAAATTTTGACAAAATTTTCTGTTGAAATAGAATTTTGACAAAATTTTCTATAGAAATAAAATTTTTGACAAATTTCATAGAAATAAAATGTTGACAAAATTTTTCCATAGAAATAAATTTTGAACAAAACATTTTCCTATAGAATAAAAATTTAGAAAAATTTTCGCATATAATAAATTTTGACAAAATTTCTATAGAAATAAAATCTTTGACAAATTTTCCAATATAAATAAATTTTGACAAAATTTTCCAATATAAAAAAATGTGACAAAATTTTCTATAGAAAATTAAATCTTGATAAAATTTTTCTATAGAAATAAAATCTTGACAAAATTTCTATAGAAATAAAATTTTTGAGAATTTCTATAGAATAAAATTTTGACAAATTTTCTATGGAAAATAAAATTTTGACAAAGATTTTCTAAAATCGAATTAAATTATGACAAAATTTTCTTTAGAAATAAATTTTACAAAATTTTTTCTATACAAAATAAAATTTTGAGAAAAAATTTCTATTAGCAATAAAATGGTTGAAAAATTTTCTGTAGAAATAAAATTTTTGACAAAAAAGTTCTATAGAAATAAAATTTTTGTCAATATTTTCTATAGAAATAAAATTTGGATTCAAAATTTTCTATAGGAAATAAAATTTTTAACAAATTTTTCTATAGAAATAAATTTTGACAAAATTTTCTATAGAAATAAGATTATGAAACAAAATTTTCCAATAATAACTAAAATTTTGAGAATTTTCCTAATAGAAAAATAAAATTTTGACAAATTTTTCTTATGGAAATTAAAATTTTGAGCCAAAATTGCTATTTCACTAAAGCCAATTTAACTTTAATTTTTAGTTCACGCATTGTTTTGCGAATGTTTTCTTTATTCTAATAATTTTTTGAGTACGTTAGTTAAATTAACTAAAACCCGGGGAAAAATTATACACAAATGAAGCATAAAGATTTACTAAATTCGCACTTGCCACAAAATAGTTCATTATTTTCTCAAATTTGTAAATTTTACTACAAAGCGCCATCTTGAACTTCGTAATGGCACTAAAAGACACTCTTGCAATATTAGAACTCCAAGTTTTTCGCTTTAAAATTTCCTTAATAAATGAAAAAAATTAATTAAATGAAAAAAAATTAAATTTTACAAAATTTTTCTATACAAATAAAATTTTGAAAAAGAAATAATTTTCTATAGCAAATAAAATGTTGACAAAATTTTTTCTGTAGAAATAAAATTTTTAGAGCAAAAAATTCTATAGAAATAAAAATTTTGTCAATATTTTCTATAGAAATAAAATTTGGACAAAAAGTTTCTATAGAAATAAAATTTTTACAAAATTTTCTATAGAAATAAAATTTTGACAAAATTTTCTATAGAAATAAGATTATGACAAAATTTTCCATATAACTAAAATTTTGAACAAAATTTTCTGTTGAAATAGAATTTTGACAAAATTTTCTATAGAAATAAGATTATGACAAAATTTTCCATATAAATAAAATTTTGTAAAAATTTTCCATAGAATAAAATTTTGACAAAAATTTCTATAGAAATAAAAATTTTGAGAAAAAAATTTTCAATAGAAATAAAATTATGACAAAATTTTTCGCATAGAAAAAAATTTTGACAAAATTTTTCTAATAGAAATAAGATTATGACAAATTTTCCATATAATAAAATTTTTGACAAATTTCCATATAAATAAAATTTTTGAACAAAATTTTCCTTATAAAAAAATTTTGACAAAATTTTCTGTATAAATAGAATTTTTGACTAAAATTGTTCTATAGAAATAAGATTATGACAAAATTTGATGAGTGTATAAAAAATTTTGAGCAAAATTATGAAAAAAATTTTCCATAGAAAAAAAAAAATTTGACAAAATTCTCTATAGAAATAAGATTAATGAAAATTTTCCATATAAATAAATTTTGACAAAATTTTCCATATAAAATAAAATTTTACATAAATTTTGCTTAATATAATAAAATTTGACAAAAATTTTCTGTATAAATAGAATTTTGACAAAATTTTCTATAGAAATAAGAATTATGACAAAATTTTTCCATATAAATAAAATTTTGACAAAATTTTCCTTATAATAAAATTTTTGAGAAAAGGAAATAATTTTCTGAAGAAATAGAATTTTGAAAAATTTTCTATATAAATAAGATTGACAAAATTTCCATAATCAATAAAATTTTTTCACAATTTTTCTATATAAAAAATAATTTTGACAAAATTTTCAGCATATAAATAAATTTTTTGACAAGATTGTTTCCATATAAATAAAATTATGCACAAAATTTGCTATAGAAATAAAAATCTTGACAAATTTTCTAATAGCAAACATAGAAATTTTGACAAAGTATTTCTATAGAAATAAATCTTGACAAAATTGTCTATACGAAATAAAGTTGTGACAAAAATTTTTTTTATAGAAATAAAGTTTGAGCAACTTTTCTATAGAAATAAAATTTTGACACATTTTGCTATAGCAACAATTTTGTTAAGGAAAGTCTAAAGTCGGGCGGGAACGACTATATTAAATACCCTGCACCACTTTTGTAGATCTAAATTTTCGAATACTCATATCACATCGCGTCAAATGTGTTGGGGGCTATATTATAAAGGTTTTGTCGGACCAATACATACTATTTAAATAATCACTCGATTTGGACAGATTTGATAGACTTTTACAAAATCTATAGACTCAAAATTTAAATTGGCTAATGCACTAGGTTTGGAAAGCAAATTTTTAGTGATGACACTGGCGAGGTGAAGAGGCATCAATCATATTGATCATCATATTCTTGATTTACCAATACACAAAATCAATTTAGTTAAGAATATATGGGAGTATTTGTCCGAGTTTGGCTGGAACTCGATGCCAGTCAATTAAATATGGCTTTGTTGAATAATAGGAATTGGGGGCAAATAAATGAATAAAAATGAAAAAAAAAGAAATAAAATTTTGACAAAACTTTCATAGAAATAAAATTTTGACAAAATAAGATTTTTTTGTTTAATAGTGTATTTTGGTAAACTTTTTCAAGCTTAAGACCCTAGCATCATAGCTTACAATTATATTTATATTTTAATTGTAAATGTAATTAATTGATAAATAAATAAATAAATAAATAAATAAAATTTTTCCAAATGTTGGTAGAAAAATAAAGCACAGAATATTAATAATGATTGGTAACATACATTTGTTTTTTTGAACTTACGCCTTACTTTATATATCGCTTTAAATCGAAATAATACCATATATTTCAATTTTTATTAAAACATTTTTATTATTTTTTTTTTACCTGCTTTAAAACTCTTTTTTTTTGTGTAAAGTTTTATTGAAAACTTAATTGGCTTTTTTAGACGAAATATTTTTACATATTTTTGTTTTATAATTATTAATATTTAGGTTATTATAGATTCGCTTGTTCCCTGGTTCATATAAAATTACACTGTACAAAATGGTTTGTTTGTTTATTTTGCCTGTGAGTGTTACACGCCTATGCTTTTATTATGATTAATCGACTCTTGTATGTAAATTTAATTTGAAATTTAAATTAGGGTTTTGTTTTTAATGTATTTATTTCTAATCAACAAATTAAGATCTGTTTTTTTTTATTTTTTAATTATTAATTTTGGTATTTTAGTGAAGCCTTTTAAGAGTTTTCATTCATAATTGGGAAAGCATATTCAGCTTTCTTAATGGGCTTAAACCTAATTAGCGAAATTATTAAATTAGAATTTTTTTTAATTTTCATTTTGTTTTATCTAAGAAAATTTTAAATATTAAAGGGAGTTTTGCCAATTTGAGATTATTTTCATGCCAGTGGAAATCTTTCTTTAAACAAAAAGAAATATTTTAGAAAAATCATATATGGCAATGACTTTACGTTTGTGGAACAAATTTTGTATATATAATGTATTATATATTTTATTATTCTGTTTTAGGATTATTAACATTTTCTACATTTTTTTTTTTATAATTTTTTATGTACTTTTTTAATTATTTTTATTGTATTTTTATATTAATTCAGCTTTGTTAAAAGTTTTTTTTTCTTAGTATTTGCTTGTTAATTTTAAATTATTTGGTTTGTATATATTTAATGTTTATATTAGTTAGTTTTTATCTACATTAAATTTTCGTCTATATAAAATTGTTTGCAATTGAACATTTTTTTTTTGTTTATTTTATAATTATTTTATTTTTTAATATAGAATTATTGTGTATATATATATTTTTTCTTTTAAAGAATATTGGTTTTCAGTTTTGAGGACAAATGTATTTATATATATTATATATATATATAATATATATATATATATATATATATATATAGTATATATATATAATATATATATATATATATATATGTAAAGCAATTTAAATTAATTTTAAATGAACACATAATTTATTGCATAAGCTAGTAAATTGTAAAGCAAATAAAAGTAATAAATATAAAAAAATTAAATTATTAATTTTCTCGAAGATGAATTTGTTTTAAAATGAAATAATGACAGATACCTATTCACACTTATTACATGACATAACCACCTTCATTTTAAACACACTTTAGTTCAAGCAGTAAGATGAGTGTTTGTTTTGTCAACCACTGATAAATCGGCAAAATTTTCTATAGAAATAAAATTTTGAAAAAATTTTCTATCGAAATAAAATTTGACAATAATTTTCTATAGAAATAAAGTATTTTTTAGCAAAATTTTTCTATAGAAATAAAAGTTTTGACAAAAGTGTCTATAGAAATATAAATTTTGACCAGATTTCTATAGAAATAATATTTTGACAAATTTTTCTATAGAAATAAAATTTTTGACAAAATTTTCTATTAGAATTAAATTTTGAAAATTTTTGCTATAGAAATAAAATTTTGACAAAATTTTCTAATAGATATAAAATGTTTTGAAAAATTTCTATAGAAAAAAATTTGAACAAAAATTTTCTATAGAAATAAAATTTTGACAAAGTTTTCCTATAGCAATAAAATTTTGAACAAAAATTTTCTATAGAGAATATAATTTTGACAAAATTTTTCTATAGAATAAAATTTTGAAAAATTTTCTATAGAAATAAAATTTTTTTGAATTTTTCTATAAGAAAATAAAATGTTGCAAATTTTTACAAATTTTTTTAAGATATAACATTTTTAAAAAGTGTTCTAAAGAATAATTTTGTCAATTTTTTGTAGAAATAAATTGACAAAATTTTAATAGAAATAAAATTTTAACATAAATTTTCTATAGAAATAAAATTTGACAAAATTTTCCGTATAGTAAATAAAATTTTGAACAAATTTTTCCTATAGTAAATAAAATTTTGACAAAATTTTCTGTAGCAATAAAATTTTAACAAAATTTTCTATATCAATAAAATTTATGACATCATTTTCTATAGAAATAAAATTTGTGACAAAATTTTCTATAGGTAATAACATTTTGAGAAAATTATGCTATAGATATACAATTTTCACAAAATTTTCTATAGAAATAAAATGTTGGCAACATTTTCTATAGAATTACAATTTTGACAAAATTTTATATACAAATAGAATTTGTGACAAAATTTTCTATATAAATAAAATTTGTGACAAAATTTTCTGTAGAAATCAGAATAGATATAAAATTTTGACAAATTTTTCTAAATAGAATAAAATTTTGACAAAACTTTCTATTTTATTTAGAAAATAAATTTTGACAAAATTTTCTATAGATATAAAATTTTGAGCAAACTTTCTATAGAAATTAAAATTTTGACAAAATTTTCTATAGCAATAAAATATTTAACAATTTTTCTATAGAAATAAAATTTTGACAAACTTTCTATAGAAAATAAAATTTATGAACATAAATTTTTCTATAGATATAAAAATTTGTGAAAAATTTTCTAAAGAAATCATTATCGAGAAAATTGTCTATAGAAATAAATTTGTGACAATTTTTTAAAATAGAAAATAAAAATTTTGTGACAAAATCCTATAGAATAAAATTTGTGACAATTTTCTAATAGAAATTAAATTTGTGACAAATTTTCTATAGAAATAAAATTTTGACAAAATTTGCTATAGAAATAAAAATTTGTGACATTTTTTATAGAAATAAAATGTTGCAAATTTTTCAACAAAATGTTTCTTTGATATAAAATTTTATAAAAAAAGTTGTTCTAAAGAAAATAAGAATTTTGTCAACATTTTCTGTAGAAATAAATTTTGACAAAATTTTCTATAGAAATAAAATTTTTAAAGCAAAAATTTTCTATAGAAAATAAAATTTTGACAAAATTTTTCTTTAGAAATAAAATTTTGACAAATTTTTTCTATAGAAATAAATAATTTTTTTTTGACAAAATTGTTCTAATGATATAAAATTTTAACAAAATTTTCTCTATAGACATAGAAATTTGTGACAAAATTTTCTATAGACATCAAAATTTTTTAAAAAAATACTATAGAAATAAATTCTGAAAAAATTTTCTATAGAAATAAAATTTTGACAAAATTTTCTATAGAAATAAAATTCTGAAAAATTTTCTATAGAAATAAAATTTTGACAAAATTTTCTATAGAAATAAAATTTATGACAACATTTTCTATAGAATAAAATTTTTGTGACAAAAACTTTTTCTATAGGTAAATTAATTTTGAGAAAATTTTCTAATAGATATAAAATTTTTCACAAATTTTCTATAGAAATAAAATGTTGGCAACATTTTCTATAGAAATACAATTTGCGACAAAATTTTATATACAAATAGAATTTGTGACAAAATGTTCTATATAAATAAAATTTGTGACTAAATTTTCTATAGAAATCAGAATAGATATAAAATTTGGACAAATTTTTCTATAGATATGCAAATTTTTTGTAGAAATAAAATTTTGACCAAATTTTCTATAGCAATAAAAGTTTAAGCAAATCTTCTATAAAAAATCAAAAATTTTAACAAAATTTTCTTAATAGACATTCAAAATTTCTTAGAAATTTTCCATAGAAAATAAAATTTTGACAAAATTTTCTACGGGTGAATAAATTTTCACATAATTTTTTTTTAAATAAAAATGTTTGACAAAATTTTCTATAGAAATTAAATTATGACGATAATTTGTTCGAATAGACATAAAAAATTTTGACAAAATTTTTTTTTCAATAGAAAAACAAAAAAACACTAAGACTTTCGGTCTGCAAGTTTCATGATGGAGACTTCGATTTGCGGTTTAGGCAGCCATTATTCGGCGGCATTTCTAATCAGTAGTATTGCGATCCGCCAACCACTGAGCCTTTGGTCTGCAGTTTCAACCACAAAAAAAGGTATTTACTTCCATCACTGAGACTTCGGTTCTCAGCTTAACCATTTAGACTTCACCCTTCAATTCAATAAGTATGGCTTTGATCTGAAGTTCTACCAGTGATTCTATGGTCTTCAATTCAACCTCAGAAATATTGGTCTTAAGTTCATTGACTGAACCTTATGTTTTGCATTTGAATCATTAGGGCATCCATTCCCAGAGATCAACCACTGAGACTTCGTTCAATTACAGGGACTTTGGTCTTCAGTTCATTCAGTGAGGCTGTGGTCTTACGACTTCGGTCTCCTGGAAAATTCAAATCACTTCACTTCGGTCTGCGGTTCAATCGCTTTTATGATTTTAGAGCTTCCATCATTGCTTCTGTTGGTCTGCGGCTTCATTCCGGTGGTGGTTTTCAAATCAACTACTGAAACCTCAATGACCAGTTACAAGGCCGTATTCAGGGGGGGGATGAGGGGGATCAAACCCCCCCCGAAATGAATGAATATTTTTATATAAATAAATATATATTTTTAGCTGCATAGAAAAATCTTATCGAAGATGTTGAAGAAAAGCTGGAGGTTTTATTTTGAAAAACGCTTACCTATAAAACTTGCACAAATCATAGAATACTAGTTGAAAAGTCCGTCAACGTCGAAAAAAAACAAATTGTTTTTGTTCTCGCACCACAAATTTAATTTTTGGAAAATGTCTTTCTGCTTTTTGTGTGTTTGTTGTTCTTTTTGTGAATATGACTCGCTTTGTTTGGCCATAGCAACAACAAAAAAATTTCACGAAAATGTTTCCAATTAAAATCTTAATTGAGTTTTAAAAAATATTCAATTAAAAATTTAATTGCTTCAACAAATTTTTTAATTGAAATAAAAATCGATCACACAAATTAATAGTATCAATTAAATATTTAATTGGATCAAATAATTTTTGACTGTCAATTAATTTTTTAATTGATACTATCATTTCGGTGATTGAAGACATTTCAATTAAAAAATTAATTGGATCAATTAATTTCGTGATTGAATCAGAAAATTTTTTTGTGTGTGAAATGGCACAAAACTGCGAAAAGAACCTGCCTAATTCAGCGATGGAAGCACTTGGAGAGTGCAATAAAGAGATATTTCCAAACGTGCATATTCTTTTAAAAATCTTGGTCACTTTGCCCGTTACTCAGGGATGGAAAATACAATTTTTAATAAAGTACAGAAAAGGTATTTTTTGAGCGGAAAGGTACTTTTTACTAAATTTCAACAAAAATTTCACTGGAAGATTATTGTCAAGAGACTGAATTTTAAAGAAAATAAAATTTTGACAAAATTTTCTATTTAAATAAAATTTTGCAAAAATTTTCTATAGAAATAAATTTTGCAAAATTTTTTCTATAGAAATAAAATTTTGCAAAAATTTCCTATAGAAATAAAATTTTTACAAAATTTTCAATTGAAATAAAATTTTGAAAAATTTCTATAAAAATAAAATTTTGCAAAAATTCTATATAGAAATAAAATTTTGACAACATTTTCTACCGAAATAAAAAATCGATAATATAGAATCGCATTCTTTTTTCGACTAAAACATTCTTGAAGTTCAATAAAATCCTCTTTTTGACTATGTCTTTTACAAAATCGAGATTTTCTTCCCACATGAACATGTCTGTTTTGCCATATTTGTAAAAGACTTAATTAGCAAATAAGGTTGATAAAAACTTTCTCAAAATATTAAAATATTTTGTCAAAGCCATTGTACCATAAATATCGACTCAAAAATGTCTACACAAAAGGTACTAAATCCTTCGCGGGGGTACTACGGTACTGACCGGGGTGAAAAAGTATTGAAAAAAGTACTATAGTACTGCATTTTCCATCCCTGCTCATCCGAACGTTCATTTTCAACAATGAAGAGATTAAAGACGTATCTTAGAAATTCGACTAGCGAGAGTAGACTCAATGGATTGACATTAATTTCGGTTCATCGCCGAATAAATGTGCCGACTAAAGAAGTCATTGATTTATTTGCTGCCCAAAAAGCCCTTCGGCTCAATTTAATATTATAAAGATATTGTATACATACCTATACATAAATAAAATTTTCTACACATGAGATTATATGAATATTTTTTTTATACCCTCCATCATAGGATGGGGGTATATTAACTTTGTCATTCCGTTTGTAACACATCGAAATATTGCTCTAAGACCCCATAAAGTATATATATTCTGGGTCGTGGTGAAATTCTGAGCCGATCTAAGCATGTCCGTCCGTCCGTCCGTCCGTCGTCGTCCGTCCGTCGGTCTGTTGAAATCACGCTAACTTCCGAACGAAACAAGCTATCGACTTGAAACTTGGCACAAGTAGTTGTTATTGATGTAGGTCGGATGGTATTGAAAATGGGCCATATCGGTCCACTTTTACGTATAGCCCCATATAAAGGACCCTCAGATTGGCTTTGGAGCCTCTAACAGAAGATATTTTATCCGATCTGGCTGAAATTTGGTACATAGTGTTGGTATATGGTCTCTAACAACCATGCAAAAATTGGTCCATATCGGTCCATAATTATATATAGCCCCCATATAAACCGATCCCCAGATTTGGCTTGTGGAGCCTCTAAAAGAAGCATATTTCATCCGATCCGGCTGAAATTTGGTACATGGTGTTAGTATATGGTCTCTAACAACCATGCAAAAATTGGTCCACATCGGTCCATAATTATATATAGCGCCCATATAAACCGATCCCCAGATTTGGCTTGCGAGGCCTAAAAGAGAAGCAAATTTCATCCGATCCGGCTGAAATTTGGTACATGGTGTTGGTGTATGGTCTCTAATAACCGTGCAAAAATTGGTCCACATCGGTCCATAATTATATATAGCCCCATTATAAACCGATCCCCAGATTTGGCTTGCGGAGCCTCAAAGAGAAGCAAATTTCATCCGATCCGTCTGAAATTTGGTACATGATGTTGGTATATGGTCTCTAACAACCATGCAAAAATTGGTCCATATCGGTCCTTAATTATATATGGCCCCATATAAACCGATCCCCAGATTTGGCTTGTGGAGCCTCTAAGAGAAGCATATTTCATCCGATCCGGCTGAAATTTGGTACATGGTGTTGGTATATGGTCTCTAACAATCATGCAAAAATTGGTCCACATCGGTCCATAATTTATAACCCCCATATAAACTGATCCCCAGATTTAGCTTGCGGAGCCTCAAAGAGAAGCAAATTTCATCCGATTCGGCTGAAATTTGGTACATGATGTTGGTATATGGTCTCTAACAACCGTGACAGAATTGGTCCATATCGGTCCATAATTATATATAGCCCCCATATAAAACGTTCTCCAGATTTAACCTCCGGAGCCTCTTGGAGGAGCAAAATTCATCCGATCCGGTTCAAATTAGGAACGTGGTGTTAGTATATGGTCAAAATTTTATGGCTAACAACCATACCAAAATTGGTCCAATCACACAAAAATTGGTCTATATCGGTTCATAATCATGGTTGCCACTCGAGCCAAAAATAATCTACCAAAATTTTATTTCTATAGAAAATTTTTGTCAAATTTTATTTCTATATAAAATTTTGTCAAAATTTTATTCTATGAGAAAATTTTGTTAAAATTTTATTCGTTCATAATAAAATTTTTCATCTTTCTCAAATTTTATTTTTATAGAAAATTTTGTTCAAATTTTATCGCGTTTCATAATCATGGTTGCCACTCGAGCACAAAATAATCTACCAAGATTTTATTTCTATAGAAAATTTTGTCAAATGTTTACTTCTATAGAAAATTTTGTAAGAATTTTATTTCTGCAGAAATTTTTGTCAAAAATTTCTTTCGATAGAATATTTTGTCAAAATTTTTATTTTTATAGAAAATTTTATTTCTATAGAAAATTTTGTTAAAATTTTATTTCTGTAGAAAATTTTGTCAAAATTGTATGTCAAACTGAATTATATACGTATTCGATCGATCTTTTTTGATTTAATATATACCACGTATGGACTTACATACAATTTAGAAGATGGTGTTAGGAGTTTTAAGATACCTTGCCATCGGGCAAGCGTTACCGCAAATTAAGTAATTCGATTGTGGATGCGCAGTGTTTTTTAGAAGAAGTTCTACGGCAATCATGATGGAGGGTACATAAGCTTCGGCCTGGCCGAACTTACGGCCGTATATACTTGTTTAAAGTTGAACCCCCCCCGAATTAAAATCCTGGCTACGGCCTTGACCAGTTAGAATCTGAAATTTTGTTCGGCAGTTAAATCACTGTGACTTCGGTCTGCAATTCAGTCATATATATTTTGAGGATTCGACCGGAATTTGAACCATTTTTCAAC
>PGFW01024145.1:15208-25793 GCA_003123925.1 Haematobia irritans
GAAGATTGTATGAATCATTTTTATGGGGAGTACTTATGTCCATTCCTGTAAGTGGTGCGGAAATCCATTCGAAATAAGAGTATCAATTTTCGAATTAGTAAAGATTTGACTGAGTTTTCTGTCCCCAAGCTAGCATTGGGTTGATTGTTTTACAAAAATTCATGGGTAAGATGAGGTCATATTCGAGGTACTTTGGAGATCAAAAACGTGCCTATGTCAGTTATGGTGATTATAATACGATACGGAAAATGACTCGAGCTAATGGGGCCGTAAAATGAGTTCGCTTATTAAAATACAACAAAAATAACAAAAATCTAACAAAAACCGTTCTAGAGGCAAGCATCTGTCGAGTTTACTTTTGGTAATCAAAAAACGTGCTTAAAAGTTACGGGCACAAAAAAATGGCCACGAAAATCGAATCGCCGAATGGCGCATAAAATGTGTTCGATTTTAAATCGTTTAAAAGGAAGTCATCTTAGGGTTACTTTTGGTGATCAAATAATAAATATCGAATGACCCAGGGAAATCAATACATCTGTAATAACAAAGCATTTATTTATTGGAATAGAAAATAATTGGATATTGATATGCCAGGTTAGGGTGTTTAGATGAACTGTCATGGTTCGTCTCCGAAATTGGATACCCGTTTATGGGGTTTTGTGTCTTTGTGATTTCATTTCTATGATGTTCAATTGTTTTGACTCTCTCCCCTAAAATGACCATAATATAGAATTTTTTGCTTTTGTTAAAGAACCAAAATAATATTATTGTTCATATTTTGCTTTGGAAGTGCCAATAATATTGCTGCTTCTACATCAAATGTAACTTGTTCAACAATCAAGCACTAGCATCGTACAGTTGTTTACAATAAAACGAGATATGTATCACTTTGTTGTGATAACAATATACGATTGGTCATAGTTATTGTTTTTGGGAGAGCACACGAAAGATTATTGTAAAGTTCAGTTGGGTCGATGCTCTAGTACTCTTCACTAAAGATTCACCATGAATCATTAATGAGATATTCATATGTCAGTTAAGAAAACTAAGCTAAAATATAAAGCAGGCTGATTTAACCAATTTGTCAAAAGTTATTAGATTTGTACTAGAAAATGGTTGTCCCCATCATTTGGGTTATTTCAATAAGAAATTTTGTTTATCAAAGAGGTTTTATTTTGTATAGAAAAGTTTGTTTTGGATCAGAAATTTTAATGTTTCTATTCTCTTTGAAACATTTTGGTGGGGGGCCGGAAAATTTTTTATTGATGTCTCTAGAAAAAGTTGTCACAAAATTTTGAGTATTTTCTATAGGAAAATTATTGTGTCAAAGAATTGTTATTGTCCTGTTAAGAAAAAATTTTGTCATAAAAAAATTTTATTTCCCTCTGCTCTCTAAGAAAATTTTGGTCGATAATTGTAAATTCGTTCTAGAAACATTTTGGTCAAAAATTTTAGTTGTCCTCCTGACCTCTAGAGGAAAATTTTTGTCAAAAGATTTTAGTTTCCTAGTAGAAAATGTTTGGTCGCGAAGCTGTTTGTATTTGTATTGTAGATCCTTGTGTTCCTGTTTAGGAAAATTTTTGTCAAAAAGTTTTTATTTCATATAAGGAAAATTTTGCGTTGCAAAAGTGTTTATTGTGCTCTTTAAAAGAAAAATTGTGTCCAAAAATTTTATTTCGCTATAAGAGAAAATTTGGGTGTTCAAAAAATTTTATGGTTCTCTAGAGGAAATTTTTTGTTTAAGAATTTTATTAGTCTAGAGATAGAAAAATGTTGTCAACGGAATATTAAATTATTCGTTCTTGTATAGAAAACTTGTTGTCAACATTTTAATTTCAATAGAAGTTTTTTGTACATAAAATTTTTATTTCGTATCGGAAATTTTTGTCCAAACAGTTTGTTTTTCTCTAAGACAAATTTTCTTCAAAAATTATGAATTTCTTTTAGAAAATTTTGCCGCAAAATTTTATGGAATATAGGAAAAATTTTGCCAAAAAATTTTATTAAGTTCCTATAGGAAAATTTTTTGTCAGAAGATTTTTGCTTTCTATAGACTTAATTTTCTCAAAATTTGATTTCTTTGAGGAAAATTTTTGGTGCCAAAATTTTTTAGATTAGTCTAGTCAAGAAAAAATTTTTGCCAAAAATTTTTTAATGTCTAATCGTGAAAAATGTTGTTTGTGCCGAAAATTTTTTTTGGATTGTCTAGTAGAGTAGTTAATGAATCAAAAATGTGTGTAAATTTCTAGTAGGAGAAAATTTGGCCAAAAAAATTGTTATTTCTGAAATAGCAAGAAATTGTTGACCAAAAGTTTTTGTTAACTGGCGTCTAATAAGTAGCATATTTGCTCAAAAATTGTGTAAAGTTTGTCTTAATATGAAATATGTCCAAAATTGTATTTGAAATCTGTAGAAACAGTTTTGTGTCAGAAAAAGGAATGGTTAATGGAAGGGCGAAATTTGGTTGGAAAAAAACTCTTTAGTGTTGTTTCGTAAAGCTGCTTCTAGAATCTCACCCCAAAAAAACAGTTAAGAATTCTAAGCCGCATCTTAAGTCAGAACGGTGAAATAATGCAATAGATCATAAAATATTTTTGGGAACTAATATAGCAAAAAACATAATGGAAATAGAAAAAATGGAAAACGGCTGGGCTAGAAGTACAGCCCCTCGCGCAGCAGAGGTCTCCCACCTATAACACTCACCATTAAGAACGAGTAAGAAAAAATAGTGCCCTGAAGAAAGAAACGAATTTTGTTGATTCGCCATTAAATAATAAAATTAAAAAAATTAATCCTAGCTCTCGTTAGATTTTTACCAGGCAACAAGCATGGATTATACCACCGTTAGAATATGGGGCCTTGTTTTTTCACACGAAACGCGAAAGAAGCATTGGAACCCAAAACCTAAATCACATCCGGCTTTGCCCGGCTCCTGGCAAAATATATTAATATAAACACCCCCAAAATTGCCGACAAGTAAGAGGTGTCCCTCGAGCCATTCCTCAAGACAATCCAATTCCAACTGTATAAGACCGACTTCATATATCACCGATTGGATGGACAATTCATAAGCGAAAACAGATAATTTCACGATTCGCCCAATAGAATGTGGAAGATAAATTCCAATGATGTGACATTTACCCGTTTTGTTAAGCCAGAAATATAGACAAGAGAGGCTAGTTGGTCATTGTGTAACCAACATACGCCGCACACGAAAATAAAAAAAAAACACAACACTACACCACCCTCGACACGGACGGGAACGGCGCACACAAGCACATGGACCGCGCATGGGAACACCGCGACCCGACCACAAATCGAATATTTTGTTAAAATATCAAAAGGCATTTACTTTTTTTTGTGCACGGACACCTCCATTATATTACTAGTGAATAAAAAAATAAAACAATAAGAAAGTGCATTGAAGTAAGTATCTGAACCGTGAATGGCATTTGAATTGATTGCTCGACCAGGTTTGCGTTTTCATTGTAATTGAAAAAAAGAAAACAGAATAATTTCATGAAAAATTCGAATAAGAGAAAAAAAAAAAACAAATTTTGTATAAAAAAAAGATTGCGTTATATTGAATGAGCTGACACTATGGGCAAAGCATTGTTCAGGGCTAAGTGGTCTCCTCATAAAATATCGTCAATACGACCACCTTACCATTGTAGTTTTTCTCAAAGAAACCCGGTTTCTAAACTTGTTTTTCCAATCAAATCACCTAAAAACGCATTAGAGTCAGCTCAATTTCATATCGGAACCATTTTAAGGCAGATTGGGCTTGTTAGTTTTATTTTTTCTACCGAAAATGGATTTTAGAGTACCTGTTGGTGTAGGACAATATTTTTGAGCACGATCTATCAAAGAGTTTAATTTTTTGAGAAAGTCCTCTAACAAACGTGTTTGTTTTGCACTAATAGTTTTTTTAACAAGTGTGTGGTATACCGGGAAGAAAAGATCTCGATTTTGTAAAAAAGCCCCATAGTAAACTAAAAACGGATATTTTAAAATTGAAGTTCAAGTAATGTTTAAGTCCGAAAAAAAAAAGAACATGTATTTCTATATTTACGCTCGACCAGCACTGAACGTAAACATTCCTCAAAAATAAAAGAATTATGCGTTCTCCAAACGAGTACTAAAAAATAATGCGAACGCAATACAGGTGACGGTCCCGACTACGTACGGCAAAAAAATATCTAAAAATACTACTAAACCAATTGCTGAGAAAAATCCTCCTCTTTACCAAAAACCGAACCGAAAAAAAAAATATTAATAATTGTCAGAAAAAGTTTAAATTGTCGAAAATTTGTTATTTCTAAAACTTTCTCCTACAGAAGAATTTTGTCAAAAATTTTTTCTTTAGGAAAAAAAATTTGTCAATGGAATTTAATTCTGTATTATAAATAGAATATTTTTGCCAAAATTTTTTTAATTCTATATAGATAGCAAATTTTTGCGGTCAAATTGTATTTCTATAGAAAAAAACATTTTATTCTGATATGTTCCGAAAAAAAATTGAAGACCGCACGGGCAGTTAAAAGCAGACTAAAAAACTTAAAAAGGTGAAATGTCTTTGAAGGTTAGGAAATTTTTCATGCATTAGTATTTTGAGAAACAGTATCACGTGGGATTTCAAAGACATGGTGTTCCCAAAAGAAAGATGCCTCAGTTTATGCCTTTGAACATATTTCAAAATCGAATGAATAGAACTTTACTAAACGGTACGAGCAACGGCTTAGCCAAATCATCTTGAATTTCTATTAACAACCCAAAATCAGTGGCCAGAAAAATCCGCTTTTTTTTAATCGCGCACACAAAAATTTTTGTTACAGCGAATGAGGCTCATTTCTGGTTTGATGGCCTTACGTTAAATAAGCAAAATTGGCCCATTTGAGTGAAAAAGAGCTAAAACCAGGAAAGCGGCGTTCAAAAAAGAAACTGCCCATGCATTTTATTAGCCCCGAAAAAAATAGCACTGTTTGGTGTGGTCTTGTTAACGCTGACGTGGAATGCATTGGGAGAAAGATGGAGAAAAAAAAAAAAAAAAACCGTATTTTTTCAAAGATGCTGTTGACGCACCAAGACGGCGGGTTAACGGTTGGAATGGCGAATCGGCTTAATCGTTTCCGAATGCTAACAAATGAAAACGTTTTTTTGTTTGCCGGAAAAAATCGAAAGAAGAAAACTGAAAAACTTGGGTTGACATGTGGTTTTTTTCAACAAGATGGGCGCATACAATGCCAACAACAGCCTCAGCGAATTACTAGTGGCCATTGGTTTCGAGGGAAAAACTGTTTCTTCTTCGGAGAACAATTCTCTCAAAGAAATGGAGACCGGTAAAGTTTGCCACGCAAAGACAAATGCTATTGTGAACGCCTTTTAGAATAAGACTATTTTTTGGTGGGGCTACGTCCCCAAAGAGTCTAAAGTGCTAAACAGAGAAATAAAAAGCCAAAGCACCTATTCCAGGCTGTGCTTTGGAAAAGACCACATTGTCCACGAAGAAAATTCGGGCTATTTTCGCGTGCCGAAATGCTCGAAAAAAGTTGCCCGCAAAATTGGACACTTATCTTCTTCCTTTTCTATTTCCCGAAATGGACCACTAAGACCGGCGCAGCCGCGGTCAACATTTAAAATGAAATTAATTCTATCAAAAAGGTAAAAATGTCCAGTGTGACCAATCTAAAGACGTTCCTTATTCAAATAAAGAAAACCGATGAGATTTTGGGCAAAATTTTATTTTTTGAATTATGCGTTTCTTTTTTTTAAAAAATTTTAATATTAAAAAAATACAAAACAAAAAAAAAAAAAAAAGAGTTATCAAGAGAGAGAAAAGCTCGTGCGTTAAACAAATCACGCAGCTTTATTTTAATTTAATGTTATTATTGATGGATTCGTACAACCTTAAATGTAAACGGTAATAATACTTGAAGAGAGACGGAAGACCTTATTTGAGACTTTATGCTAACAAAAAAGAGATTGTAAACATGTACCTATATAGCAATAACATATTTCTAATAGAAAATTTGGTCGAAAATTAAATATTTTCAAATTTTCAAATTTAAAGCCGGGGTGACTGAACCGAAACAGGCTCAATTTGACTCCACATGCATTAATATCAATTACACGACAATTATTTTCGAGCTTTATGGACAGATTAGATTAAGAGAACATGGCAGTAAATGAGCCATTGAAAAGAAACGCCAGATTACAAATCTATAAACACGCCCTGACTGGTACATGTTTCGGTTCGGAGCGAATGAAACCTTTTCCAACAAGCCGTTTTTAGTAAATAGATTCTGGCTTGGAGGAGAATAACTCCAATTTTGGGCCTACCCATTTATGCTAACAGTCCTTGATGGACGAAAAAACATTTGGGAAATATATGAAAAATAATTGTATAATTAGATAAAAATTTTGATTTCTATAGAAAATTTTGTCAAAATTTTTATTTCTTCTATAGAAAAATTTTTAAAATTTTATTTGTGAATTTTGTCAACATGTTATTTCTTCTAGAAAAATTTTGCAAAATTTTTTTTTTATTGAGAAAATTTTTCGAAAAATTTTATTTTTCAAAGAAATTTTGCAAATTTTATTTCTATAAAAAAAAATTTATGAAAGAAAATTTTGCTAAATAGAAAATTCGTTAATCAGAAAATTTTATTTCTAAAACGAAAATTTTTATTTTAAAACTTGTTGTCACAAATTTTATATTCTTTAGAAAAATTTGGACAAGAAATTTTTATTATACCCTGCCCACACACTGTGTTAACAGGGGTATTAATAAAATTAGTGCATATGTTTGAGTAACACCCAGAAGGAGAACGAAGAATAGAACAAACATGGTGTCCTTGGCAAATAATGCTCTCAGGGTTGGGAACACTGAAGGGGTCGAATATTAACTTCAATGTCCCGTTGCCGTTTTCATTGTTCTCCTGTGAAACGCACTATTGTTTGTTTTGTGATCAAAGTCCCTAGGGTCGCAAATTTAAGGTCCAATCTGACGCCCTTCAAATTTGGCTACATGTTCCCCCAATCTTCGGTCGAAGAAGTAGAAAACCCCTATTGATTTTGGAAAAAGAAAAAAGAAATCGGTTCAGATTATTAGAATATAAGCTCCCATAGTAATATCTCTTCGCCGGCCCCGCCGCCCGAATAATGCACGTAAAGTTTTAAAAATATTTAAATTTAATATAAATAAAATTATATATTAATATATATACCGGAAAGTTTTTTATAATTAAAAGAACCGATTTGCATTAGAGTTTTTAAATAAATTTGATAATAAAATTACTCGATTTGCTTGAAATTTTTGTAACAAAAAAACATAACACCTTCTTGTAGGTCCGTTAATAGTCAAGGTGCAAGAAATTTTGAATGATATGAAATCGGTTTTCAGGGAAATTTTAGATTAATAGGCTCCCATGATAATATTTTTCCCGAACCCGATTATGGGACTTATATATGGCCCCCAAGAACCCAATTTGTTTTTTTTTTGGAACGAATTTGGTTAGAAAATTTTTGTTTTTTGCGGCACCTAGGAGTAACAATTAGTAATATAGTCAAGTGTGCAAAATTTGATTGAAAAATTCGAGGGTCCCCATCCAGATTTAGAATATTGCCTTCCCCCATAATATATCTTTCGGCCTCCGATAAAATGGATACTAAATATGGTCCCTAAAAAAAGCCCATCAGAATTTTTGGCCCAATTTGGGTTGAAAATTTTTGCACTAGGAGTAACAATTAGTAGTTGGGCAAGGTTAAGTGTGCCAAATTTAATCTGAAATCGGTTCAAAGAATTTAGTATATAGGCTCCCATAATATAATCTTTTCGCTGCGATATGGACTAATAATGGTCCCTAAAAGCTCAAGAAAGTTTTGGCCCCAATTTGGGTTGAAAATTTTTTGCCAACAGAAAAAAGAAAAGTTAAATTCAGCATTGTAGGCTATGCGTGTGCCAAAAAATTTGTGAAATCGATTCAAGATTTAGATATAGCTCCCATATATATCTCTCCGCCCGATAATGGAACTAATGATGGTCCTAGAAAGCCAAGCAGATTTTTTGGGCCCCAATTTGATATGTAAAATATTTTGCACGGAGGAAGTAGATTTAAGCAATTATTGGCTATGCGTGGCACAAATTTGAATTGAAAATCCGTTCAGATTTATATATTAGCTTCCATATATAGCCTTTACGCCGCCGCGCTCCGATTTACGGGACAACTCGAATATGAAACCACACATCCGAGGCCCAATTTTTACGTCTGGAAAACGTGGACCTCCGATTTAGGTTTGAAAATTGTGCATAAGGAGTAGAATTAGCATTGTAGCTATCCCGTGCCAAATTCCTGGTTGAAAATCGGTTTTCAGGAATTTAGAATATAACTCCCCCCATATATATGTTTTTTTTGATCGATTCTCCGCTGAACAAGGAACATGGGTCGAAAGGTATATAAGACGGCCGATCAACCAACATCTTTTCGTGAAGGACCACGGCTTGGAATATGGCGCGGAGGAGGGGCACAAGGCACTGGCGCGGCTGGTCGTACCCACAGACTGTAGTAAAATCCGCGCCCGGTAACGTGGGAGGCAGTAGGGAGACAGAGGTGGCGAGGTGGGACGGGAGGGGAAGGGTGGGAGGGCCGTGTCGAGGTGGGTATCATGGCTGAGATAAAGGGTGAGACAAGAATAACTGGCTTGCGAAGTGTATGGTATTTGCGGGTAGGGTGTGGAAGCTCACGGGGGCGCGCTGAAAGAGCTTCCTTATTTTTCGTATCATACATAGGATAATCGAGCTGTATAAAACCTCATAAAAAGTAAGGAACTTGGTGTTTGCGAACAGCGGAATTCTTTCCTGTGAGAAATCTTGAAGTTGCTGTCAGTGATTTTTTAACAATTGATTTTTCCCCATATTTTTTGTATACGAACATAGCAATTGTATTCCCAACCTAGTGCTTTAGGCGCGACATTAAAAATTTTGAGTCTATAGATTTTTGTAAAGAAGTCTGTCCAAATTCCTGCCCCAGATCGGTGATATTTTTAAATGTATGTATTTGGGCACACAAAAACTCTTTATAACAACGGATCGCAAAATAAAAAATAATGTCTTTCCTCCCAAAACGAAATTTTAGAACAAACAACTTCGTTCGTTTTCCTATTTGCTTTTCGCTGTACAGAAGTGTTATTTGGAAGAAAAGTTTATGAGCTTTTTGTGAATAAAACCGTTTATATCTTTTCCGAGATGTAAAACAATTTTCATAAAGACTCCATAGCTTCAAAAAAAAAAAACATTATTTTTCTTTGCCTGAAAATTGGCATTGTCCCCCGTCACCATCTTTTCTCACATCCACAGGCGGAGAAATTTTTTTAGTTCTTAAACACCTTTTTTTCCTGTAAATACCAACAGTACGAATGAAATATTATACGATTTTTAATAATTTTTTAATAAATTTTTTTTTACCGTTTCCGCAGCTGGACGGAGGAAACGAAAAAACCGTGGAAACCATTGCTACCGATTGTAAGCCAACACACCTAACACACAACAGCTATAAACGACGATCCAGGCAACTGAGGTATATGTACACTGTTATGGTCATCAATGAATAAAATCCATATAAAGTGGTGATATTTATATAGCATACCTTGCGGCGCGCCCACGCGAACGAAAAATAAAAACAAAGTTTATTTTAACAAGAAAACGAACTTTTTAGTTTGGCCAACCGTGGAGCAGTGGTAGATAACGTCGTCCGACTGCATGTCAGAGTCGTTGGGTATCGATCCCTGCTTCGACCAAAAGTTTTGTTTGCTTTTTTGTTTTTTTTTTTACAATATAATTCCAGAATATATATCGGAAGATTCCGAAAAAAAAAATTGTTCAACATTATAACATTGTACTTTATTAAAAATTTTGAAACCAGACTCGTAAAAAATGTTGTCCTTATTTAAAAGACACTAAAAAGTCCAAGAAAAAGAAACAAGTGTTTGATATAAACCGAAATGGACCATGTGGTTTGTTATTTCCCAAAAATAAACTGTTTTAATATTGAAAAGACAAAAATAAAAATTAAAAAATTTTGTAAAACTAAACGAGATTTTTTGGGTGATAAAAGTAGTATTAAAAAATTTCGAAAGCAATTCAAAAAAAACTCTAGAACAAAGAGAAAAAATCGTTTCGGTAACACGTTTTTCCCGCCCCAACCGCAATTTGGACGGATTGTGAAATATGGTATCCGAAAATTTAGATTGCTACAAAAGTGGTGCAGGGTGATAATATAGGTCCCGGCCCCCGGCCCGATTTTTTTGAAGACTTTTTCCTTGACTTGTGGTTTGTTTTAACCTAAAATTGGTGTTTTCCTCCCTAGTGCAATATAGCCCACAACTCTTAAAAATTTTAAGTGTACAGTTGTTTTTTGTGAAAGAAAGTCCCATAATAACAAAAACTTTTGTTTTTGGTCTCCAGTTCGAGTCAGATTTGTGATGTAAATGTAATAGGGGAACAATACAGTGTTGATGGATGTGATATGGTAATCGAAAAAGTGGATTTGGGGACTACAAAAAGTGGTACAACGGTGTAATATAGTCC